>OX578139.1:90049378-90239378 GCA_951213105.1 Amaurobius ferox | reverse complement strand
AGAGTGTCCCACAAGTAACTTATCTACCAAATATTGTGAAATTTGGTCAATTAGTACCTTAGCTAGGGTGATACGTGGAATTTTTGCGGGCCATTTCATAGAAAAAGGCGGGTTCTTCTTTTCCGAATCGTACCAAAATCTAATCAGCACCAGGGTCACTCCCAAGGGTCTTACCTACCAAATTTTATGAAATTCGGTTCTTTACTTTTTGAGTTTGAGAGTGGATACATACATTGCACAGACACACGGACACACAGTTTGACGTCACGCTAAAAATAGCTACGAAGTGTTTATAACTTTTGTAGAATTATTTTTGGAGATATTCGTGTTTCTATGGTTGAAAGAAGACGAATGACAGATAGTGAGCACTGGCGTGCTATTGGACGCATTGAAGAAGGGCAGTCAATCAAAAATGTTGGTGTTTTCTTTGGCTTTGATCATTCGGTAATTTTGTGATTTTAGAAACAATTCTAATTAAGTCAAACAGTTGTCCGGAGACCTGTGCCCCGTCGTCCAAATGTTACCATTTTCTCTGATGATCGGTATATTGCTACAGTAGCCAAGCGGAATCGACGAGCGACCTCCACAACTGTTGCATCCATAGTTGAAGAGGCACTTGGTAAGACAATATCTGATAGTACTGTGCGCCGAAGGCTCAACATGAAGTAACTGTACGTCCAAGTACCACTTTCTCTGTTCGACTAACCTTCCAACCAGAAGGGGCAATTTTCAAATGGTGTCGTCAACATGTTAGTTGGACTGTCTCAGGTTGATGCAACGTCCTGTTCACAAACCAGTCCAGATTAACCCTAGAATCAGATGATAAGCGTAAAAGGGTCTGCAGATAACGAGGCACACGCAATCAGGCCAAGAATATCATCGAACATCACGCATTCAGAGGTAGCAGCGTCATGGTGTGGACTGGAATTTCAATTGGGTATCCCACAGAGCTGCACATCTTTAAAGGCGATTCTGTGACGGCTGCGCGGTATCGGGATGAAGTCCTGGAACCCCGTTGAAAGACTCTACGCTGCATCAGTTGTTCCTGATTTCCTCCTTATGGACGATAAATTCCTGTCCCCATCGAGTGAACATCGTTGACAAATACCCGGAAAGTGAGGTCATTTCTCGTATTGAGTGGCAGACGTATTTCCCCTACTTTAATTCCATTCAAAACTTTTGGGACGCCGTCGGGCGTGCTGTCTCTGCACATTTACCTCCTCCAGCCAGTCTCAGGGTCAGGGAGTTGAAAAATGTCCTATTGGAGAAATGGCAATAGCTCGCATATGCGATGGTTGATCACCTCATTGAAAGCATGGAAAATCGTTGTAAAATTTGTTTGAAAGTCCGAGGTGGTCATACCATATTAATGTAAGTTTTGTTTGCTTTGTTTGCCTTTAAATATCATTTTGCTAATGACCCAAATGCAATTTCGTATAATGACGTCATACAATTTCATAAATTATATGACCTCATCATATAACTTAGAAAAGAAAATAATTTTTTCATCTTTTAACATTATTATTGTTTTCTTTAATGCATAAACACATCTTCTAAATGTACGATTTTAAGTTAATCAAAGCTTCACTTTTCCATTTTTGTTGATTTTACCGTCCGTGCTTAACTTTTGGAAGCCAGTGTACATAGTATTTTGGCAAAACAATTACAATCCATGAATATTGGAAGCTTACTGTTTTTAAACACAATCGAATGTACAGACCCCCCCCCCCTAAATTTTCGAGTGCCATTTTGAAAAAATCATCAGAAATCAAAACATTTAATAAAGTTTCACAAATAGACATGTCATATGTAATATTTCCTTAGAAAACGATTGACACTAACTTTAGAACGCTAGTATGAACCGTTCTCGAGACATTACACATTTTTCAAATAAATTTATCAAAAAATTCCCCAAATTAAAAAAAATATTAACTGTTGAGAAACATGTTCACTTTTCATATGCAATGTCATGCGATAAATTTGCTGACATCATTCTCGTGGATCTAGCTCGTTCCATTTATAAGAAAATATACTTTGAGTAATACTTTTGTATTTGAACGCCAGTAGTCATTCATCTGTTATAAGAATAACTTATTTCTCCATCCATAACGCTTGGCGAGATTTTGGCGTCAAATTTGGCGAAATGTTTCCAACTTGGCGACTTTTTTAATGTTGCCCAATTAACGAAAATCTCACCGAATGAATAAAAATGACGATAAATCAATAAAAATGAAGACTAATTGACGAAAATTCAATATCTTGGAAATAATTTAAATATCTACTATAAGAATAACCTATTTTTTTTTACTCTAAAAGTAGTAAATTCATTGCATTTTATAAGGAAAGTCATGTACTGCCCACATCAAATTTTTTTTATTTCTGAAATCGAAACCATTTTCACGTGCGTAGTATAATAATTTGAAAATCTCCAAATTGCAATTTTTATCTGCAATGAAACATACAAATTAAATCCCTGACCTCACAAAAAGTAGTTAGAAATCCAATCCGCATATTTCAAACGTATTTCTTAACAAAGAAGGAAGCAATGTAAAAGTTTGTAATTCCAAAAAGAACATCCAATTTAAATAAGTTAAAAATCTTAATTAGTTTTGGAATTATTTTGGCTTCTTCGAATACACGGTTCTTCTGATAAATATTTAATATCTCTTTTAACATTATTTCAGAAAATTAAATATTATGATTTCTTACTTAATTCACTAGGCTATGAGAAAATATTTGTATTGAGAAGGAAATTATTATTTTATACAGACTTGAGCCATTGCTACCAAAATTATAATATATTATATAAAACAGAAAATTTCAATACAATGCTTTTAACTTCATCTTTTCTTAATCAAAAGGTATATATTAATGATTGATTTAGAACACGGAAGCTGAGATCAGTGAATATTTTGATGCTACTTTTATCATCCAACAGCAAAATGCGAAATAACAAGAATTAAAAACCTATTTTTCGCTGTATGCTTATAACATGCTGACAGCTTATAACTCAAAAACTGCTCAACAGTTTATATTATTTTTTAACTAGTTTATTAAGCTTTAAAATATGCACATTGTATAAGCAGCAGGCTTATATCTAACAAAATTTCTGATTTTGTACAACTTTAATATGTAAAAATATTGTAAATTATTGTAAACTTGTGTATAATTATTGTACGCTTAGAAAGCAGTTATCCGAATCGAATGTACGCTTCGAAGCTAAATATTTTCTGAAGTAAGTAATCAAATTTAGTTAAACTTTCTTAAAGCAACAACACTGGATCCGAAAATGTTTTAATGGAAGTGTTTCCTTTCTCCACACCCCTTAAACCAACGGGGATTCTGACTGCTCCTTTAACTCGAAAACAGCTCAAACGATTTATGTAATTATTACTGGTTCCTTATATTTAATAGCGAATACATATATAAGCAAAATATTCCAAATTTTACAGCACCTTAATTCTCTTGCATTATGAACAAACTGACAACAGTTTGTCTGATATTTTATTTACAAACGCAACAAATCTTTATTTACATTCCTATTTGAAATTCATATTATTTTAATCACTGTTATAAATGAAGCGACAGTTTAAATAATTTTTGCTAAAAAATAAGCACTGATCATTTAAATAAAATTTATAAATAATCAAGAAATAATTTACATTCAGTTTAATTACGCATTGTACGACAACACCAAACAATTACCTTCTCTAATACACTAAACGCAAATATCGACATAATACACTATGAAGGATGTACTGAGTTTGATTACTTAATTTTTAATTCTTGTTATTTTGATTTAGATGTTATGGTTTAATTCATTTTACTTTCTAATACATTTTTGTTTCATTAAACGTAAGATATATTTTCAAGTATTATTTTAACATTCGTTGTCTTGTCTACCGTATAATATGACATTTATCCCAGAGACAATTATGCAAACATAAGTAAATATTTTTAAATTTAATAATTTCATAATACGTATATTTTAAAATGTTTATAAATAATTATATAAACTTATAAATAGTCTTCATATCAAAATTAAAAAAAGGAAATATTAAAAGCTTCTACTCAAATTATTTTATATAAATTTTGTAATTTTCATACCAAATTTACAAATAGTTTCCAATCATAAAACTTTCTCATATAAATATCAATATATGGATGAAACCATTCGTTATCCTGATAAAAATCTCCATCATAAACAATCTAATACCTCAAGAAATTTCAATTTCTACACCAATATCACTTGCATTTTCTATTACTTCTTTATTCTAATATAACTAAGTTCTTTATACTGCATCTTCTAAGTTTATAAACATAAACAATATGTATATTTCAGTGTAAGTTTCAGAGGTTAGCTAATTCTAAGCATTTACAATTGTACATGTTTTCAAATTACTAAATTAATTGTTTTAAACTAATATTATTGCACTTTATACTAGTGTTGACATGAACTATATATAAATTAATAATTTCCTTATCTATATGCAAAAACAGAATTATTCCGTTGTAGAATGCATTCATTTTGCTTATAGTTTTATTTACTTCTAGAAACAAAACATTTACAATTCTGCAAAGCAATTATTTACAACACCCATAATTATTATTTTTATCTAGAACAAAGTAACAACATAAAATCTCTGATTACAGGCAAAATAAATTTTTAGATATCCAATCAACATTCTGCAATTGTATTTCCTGATTAAATTAAGATATATATATATATATATATATATATATATATATATATATATATATATATATATATATATCAAGAACGAAACGTATTGTAAACAATGACGTCATCAGATTTGAAACTGATCAGGCTTTTATACAAGAGGCTTTAAAACAAAAATTCCCTATCCCTTTTATGAGGAATTATATAACTAATTTCTATGGTAAAAATGATAATTATGGTTCACAATTATGTGAATTTTTGAAAACTTTTTGAAGATCCATCTTTATGCATTTGGCAAGTGATGGCAATATTACTTTGTACTGTGTATTTGAACCTAGTTCGAGTATTTAAGAAGCTGACATCTGAGTGCGTTATTACATCTTATGATACTTCGGTATCTATATACTTTATGTCCTTTTCAATTTGGTCTGGTCTTGTGATAATTATGATTGTCACTTCAGGGGTATGCTTCAGTCGCTGCTGGCGTCGAGGAGTGTAATGAAGCGGCATTTGAGACCTGCATGTTGATAACTGGGATGTAAGGTCACTACCCCTTACCGCCATTATGTAAGCACCTTATGCTACTTTCCATCTTTTTTTTCTCTTTAATTTTTATTATATTATATAATATTTTGTAATTAGTATTTATTGCTGCTTTGCGCATAATTACTGATATACTATATTTCTTATGATACAGTCAGCTTAAATTATATTTATTTCATTCATATATATATATATATATGAGACCAGAAATAGATCTCACACTTGTTATGGTGAGACAGTTTTATGTACATTATTTATTGTGTCTGAAACATCGGACAATACGTCCAGTCTGAATGACGCCAGTGGTTACAGGACGTGAACCCAAAGGTCAGAAAACCATAAATGTAGGGATGTCAAGATTGAGGGGGGGTCGAACGAATTCGTAAGAAAATTTGAAGAAACGACATTGGATGGAAAGGCTAACCCATGGAGAATATGCTTGTGGCTTCGCTGTGAAGACTGCCAATCAAAGCGAAGTGGAAGTGACCGTCCTGAGGCAAAAGAGCCACAACCTGTGACATAAGAACGACGATAAATATATATATATATATATATATATATATATATATATATATATATATATATATATATATATATATATATATATATATTATTAGTTTCCATTGCGCGATTCCTTGATTTCTTTCGTATTTCACCATTACTATTTCACCACCAACAGTATTTATTCAATTCCTTTCAATCGAGCTGTAAACAAATTGCGCTATATAACTAGTTGAATACGCACAATGCATTTAATTTTGATACGTTCACATTAAATATTCAATATTTTATGTTAAACTGCATTTTAAAACAATACTGTTTGAAAAACGTAAAAAAATTAGACATTTGAGCTACACGTCAACATGTGCTTATCTCTTGCATGACCGTGCGCTCTCCCAATGGAATGGTGGAAAACTTTACATCCAAACTTTTCATCTTCAATAATTTTGTCGTTTATGGGTCTATTTGGAAGAAATAAACTGCATTGTATCAACCTACCAAGTTGTTGCACTTCAACGGAGATTAGACGGTTCTTTAGCAGATTTGGGGAAGAGGTAGCTGGATGCGCATATTGCGTGGTTTCTTAGCATTCGGGAGGAAAGTTCCAAAGATCTTTCAGAGGTCTTGATTTTTTCTTTTTTTTTTCGGACATCGCTGGTGTCGAATTGTGTAGTAATCAGTGTAGTTCTTTCTGGTTAATGCATAAATTGATCAACTGCATGTGATTGGTATATATTTCGTGTGACATAAAATGTGCACAGATATTCAGCAGACTTGTAAAAGCATTCATAAGATGCTTTCATACAAGAAATTTACTTGTTTACCTACAAAGTACTCTTCATACAATGATTAATACGCTGACTCAAAAATCGTTATCTTTGAAGAAATGATATCCCTTCTTTAAACTTGTCTTTAAACATTTGCCGTAAAAAAATTAGACATTTGAGCTACACGTCAACATGTGCTTATCTCTTGCATGACCGTGCGCTCTCCCAATGGAATGGTGGAAAACTTTACATCCAAACTTTTCATCTTCAATAATTTTGTCGTTTATGGGTCTATTTGGAAGAAATAAACTGCATTGTATCAACCTACCAAGTTGTTGCACTTCAACGGAGATTAGACGGTTCTTTAGCAGATTTGGGGAAGAGGTAGCTGGATGCGCATATTGCGTGGTTTCTTAGCATTCGGGAGGAAAGTTCCAAAGATCTTTCAGAGGTCTTGATTTTTTCTTTTTTTTTTCGGACATCGCTGGTGTCGAATTGTGTAGTAATCAGTGTAGTTCTTTCTGGTTAATGCATAAATTGATCAACTGCATGTGATTGGTATATATTTCGTGTGACATAAAATGTGCACAGATATTCAGCAGACTTGTAAAAGCATTCATAAGATGCTTTCATACAAGAAATTTACTTGTTTACCTACAAAGTACTCTTCATACAATGATTAATACGCTGACTCAAAAATCGTTATCTTTGAAGAAATGATATCCCTTCTTTAAACTTGTCTTTAAACATTTGCCAAAACAAACATTTAGTATCGCAGCAATCAATAATTCATCCATATTTCTTTTTACTTCCTAACAAATTATTTTCATAAAAAATATTCTCTTGGGACGCGAATTACTTTCGCTGACTCATTTTGTTCTTTACACAAAGCGTATTTCAATGTTATTAATGTAATTATTTAACTCATTTTTGTTTTATCTTTAGTACCTAGAACCGGACAGGGGGATTAATACCCTAATTATATACAATATAAACAGTAATTAGAAGTTTAATTCGCATTTTTCAAACACATTTTACTACAGGAAAATTCTTAGCAGCATTTCCAAAAATCTGATGTGGGCAACACATGACTTTCCTTATGTAATGTAATGAATTTACTACTTTTACAGTAAAAAAATAGGTTTTTCTTATAGTAGGTACTTATATTCTTTCCAAGATATTGAATTTTCGACAATGAGTCGTCATTTTCATTGATTTAGCGTCATTTTTTATTTAACATCATTGATTTAGCGTCATGATATTACATATGAAAAGTGAGCATGTTTCTCAACAGTTAATATATTTTTTTTAATTTATGGGATTTTTTGAAAAATTTATTTAAAAAATGTGCAATATCTCGAGAACGGTTCATGCTAGCGTTCTAAAGTTTATGTCAATCGTTTTCTAAGGAAAAATTACATAAAAAATATCTATTTGCGTAACTATATTAAATGTTTTGATTTTTTTATTCTTTTTTCAAAATTTTACTCGAAACTTTAGGGGGGTTTGAACATTCGATTGTGTTTTAAATCAATATGCTTCCAGTATTCACGGATTGTAATTTTTTTACCAAATTTCAATCAAGTCGCTCCATTAGCTCGTGAGATATCGTATCCACAGACTCATTGACACACACACACAAACATCACTTCAAAAATGTTCGATTCGTGATCAGGGATGCTTGGAACGTGCTCTCCCACCGTAAACTCGAATTCGAGTTTTCGAACCCGTCACAATACTTTCCTTATACATTATGTATATGAGGAAAGTAATAAATAACACATAATACGTAAAAAAGGATAAATTATTGATTTTTTTAACTTTAAATCTTTAATTAAATATAAAACTCATAGTACATTTTTACATTATTTAAATTTAATGTTATCGAAATTAAAGAAAATATTATCTAAGTGACAATATTATCAGATATATCGAGGGCAAAATCCTCATATTCATAATGAGAATTTTATTTCCTATACAAAATGGATAAAATAAATTCCACATTCTGTATAGAGAGGATAAATATCTTATTTTTCTTGCGTGGAATGGGTAAAAATTAAATTTGATAATCATATGCAAAAAAATCCGAAATAAACATTTGATTATATGTGCCAAATCACATTCTCCCATTTAATATTTTATAAAAACAAGAAAATAAATTTAAATTTTAAACTGCATAAATTCAAATATCACAAATTTAAAGACTTTTTTTAAATTTTTATGGAATTTAATGTTTCAATTGTGCGTGTTTAGAACTGTAATGAAAAATCAAATTGGCAAATATATGCATTCGAAATTTTTTTTTAAATGACAATTCTGTGCGAAATCTATTCTCAAACATTGTAATGGGATTTTATTATATTTCCTTCATGTATAAGAGTCAAACGAATACATATTTACCTCTAATTTCGCAATATTCCCTCATATGGGTCATTGCTCTAAACGGGCCTTTTCACCTTTTTTGTTACAATAGTTTTTTTCTATTTTTTAACCTGTTTTTTGCATTATATTTTAACATGGTTGGCTTAAACTAAAAAAAACAACAGTAGCAACGAACATTTAATGTTTGGACAGAAACCAATAATTTGATGCAAAAAATGTTATCCTTTAGAAGAAAGACTCCATAATGAAATTACTTTTAAAGTCCCACATGAATAATTTAAATTGCATATTAAATTTCTTCTAATTCCGAAAATAGCTGTTCAAAAAGAATAAGAATTAACGAATAACAATTAATAACAATTGATTTATGTTATAAGATCGCAAATTATAGATAATGTCACGAAAATTTATAAACTGATCGTTAATATACGTTTTTAAGTAGAATTAATGCACAATCTAAAAGTATACATAAAATAAAAACACTTTTATGCTAAACTTACTTCTTCATACAAACCTATGTATAGTGTTCATCTACACATCAATGAGTCTTAATGTAATCCTAATTTTTTTTTTTTAAACTGTGCAACAATAAACTGTTTTACAAGTCCCACAGCAAACAATTTAACATGGATTTGGATTTGATGTAGATATCTAAAAATATATTTGTATAAAATGAATAAAGTCGGTTAAATGAAATAATGCATCTGATTAATGTTTTTCTTTTCAGAAAGAAAAGCCATTTTTATGTGCGTAAATTATTTTAAAATCTCCAAATTACTATTTTTATCTGTAATGAAACAGACAAATTAAATCCTTGACTTCACAAACAGTAGTTAGAAATGCAATTCACATATTTCAAGCGTATTTCCTACCAAAGATTTAAGAAATGTAAAAGTCTGTAATTCCACAAAGAACATCCAATTTAAATAAAATAAAAATCTTAATTAGTTTTCGAATTCTTTTGACTTTTTTTAAACACGCTGTTTCTAATAAATATTTAATATCTCTTTTACGGTTATTACAGAAAATTAAATATTATGAATTCTTACATATTTCGCAAAAATATCAAAAAGTAATTTGAAAGAGAAAGAAATTAATTTTTTAGAGACCTGAACCACTGCAACTAAAATTAAAATCAATTACATAAAAGAGAAAATTTCAATACTATGCTATTAACTTAATTTTTCCTCCATCAATAGATGTTATTTAATGCTTAATTTAGAGCAAGTTAGCTAAGTCCAGTGAATGATGTAAGTCTTATCATCACACACCTAAATGTGAAATAAACAGAATAAAAAGCACTTTTCTTTCTCTGTCTCTAAAGACTGCTTATAACTCGAGAACGGCTCAACATATTTATATCCTTGTTCTACTGGTTTATTAAAATTAATAAGATGCATATTTAATAAGCATCATTTTTATAGCTAAAATTATTCCTGATTTTGTACATATTAAGTATGTAAAATTAAAGTTAGAAACCAGTTACCTCCTGAAATAAGCAATCTAATTTGGTGAAACTTTCTTCAGATAACGAGACTGGATCCTGAAAATGCTTTAATGGAAGATTTTCCTTCCTACACCCCCTATAACTACACCTCCCCCCTTGTTTCGTCAATTTGTAATGACTGCTTCTAACTCGAAAACAGCTCAACGGATTTATGTAATTCTTACTGGTTTAATAAACATAATAGAGAGTCCATTTATAAGTAAAATATTTTCTTTCAGTATTATTAATTAAATTTCTTTCAGTATTATTAATTTAATTTATTTTAGTATTATTAATTAAATTTCTTTCAGTACAATTAATTAAATTCCTTTCAGTATTATTAATTGAATTTCTTTCAGTATTATTAATTACATTTCTTTCAGTATTATTAATTATATTTCTTTCAGTATTAATTCTTACAACGCTGGTTTGTGATACTATTTTTTTATAAACACAGCAAAACTTTTTTGCATTCCTATTTACAATTCCATATTATTTTAATCACTGCTGCTATAAATAAAACGACAATTCAAATAATTCTTGTAGATAATACATACAGATCGCTTAATTAAAATTTAATATAATTAATTGACAGTGTATATGCATTCAGTTTAATTACGCATTGTTCCACAACACAAACCAATTACCTCCTCAAATACACTACACAAAAATATTGGCATACATTATGACACTATAAAGGATGTATTATGTTTGATTACTTAACCTGTTATTGTTATCTTGGGTTGGATGTTATGGTTTAATTCACCTTACTTTCTTACACATATTTATTTTATTAAATGTAAGTTATCACTCCAAGTATTATTTTAACATTAATTATCTTGTCTATCATATAATATGCTACATATTCCAAAGATAGTATTTCAAATATTAGTAAATATCTCAGAATTCAATAATTCCATAATAGGTACATTTATAAGTGTTTATAAATAATTATATAAAATTATAAGTAGGTTTTAGAGCAAAATTAAAAAAAAAAACATTTTAAAAGCTTCTACTCAAACTGTTTCATGTAATGTAATTTTCAAGACAGTTTACAAGTGGATTTCAACCATAAAATTTTCTCATATAAATACCAATATTTTGATGATATATTTGTTATCCTTCTGATAAGAAACTCCATTAGAAGCTATCTAATCCCTCACAAAATATTTTAATCTACACATCAATCAATATCACTTGCATTTTTACTACTTCTGTATTGTAACGTAACTAAGTTCTTTATTCTAACATATTGTAAGTTTATAAACATAAAAAATCTGATGTGGGCAACACATGACTTTCCTTATATAATGCAATTAATTTACTACTTTTTCATTTAATAAAAATGTTATTCTTATAGTAGATACTTATTTTCTTTCAAAGATATTAAATTTTCTTCAATTAGTCGTCATTTTTATTGATTAAGCGTCATTTTTATCCATTTGGCGACATTTTTGTTAATTTGGCAACAATTAAAAATGTCGCCATGTTGACGACATTCCGCCAAATTCGTCGCCAAAATCTCGCCAAGCGTTATGGACGGAGAAATAAGTTATTCTTACAGCAGACAAATGACTATTGGAGTTCAAATACAAAAGTTACCTTTTTACCTGAATGGAACGAGCTATTTCCACGAGAATGATGTCACCAAATTTATCGCATAGTATTATATATGAAAAGTGAACATGTTTCTCAATATGAAATATTTATTTTTTATTTTAAATGCCTTTTTGATAATTTTTTTAAAAAATGTGCAATATATCAAGAACGGTTCATGTTAGCGTTCTAAAATTTATGTCAATCGTTTTCTAATGAAAAATTACATAAGAAATGTATATTTGCGTAACTGACTTTGCACTGACACACACACACACACGCATACTTTCACAAACACACATACTTTCACACACACACACACACACAGACAGGCATCAGTTCAAAAATGTTTGATTCGTGATCAGGAATGCTTGAAACGGGCTCTCCCGTCGAAATCTCGAATTCGAATTTTCGACCCCGTAACAATACTTTCCTTATACATTATGTAGATAAGGAAAGTAACAATATGTTCTTCTGTTTACGTTTGAAAGACCAGTTCATTCTGAACATTTCCAATTGTAATATTTACAATTTATTAAATTAATTTTTACACTAATATTGTTGTACTTTATACTACTGAACACATGAAATATATATAAATTAATTATTTCCTTATATTTATACAAAAACAGATTTATTCTTGTGTTGAATAAATTTATATTTCATTCAGTTTTATTTCATTCTGGAAACAAAACATTTAAAATCATGCAATGCAATTATTTATGACACACAGAATTATTATTTTTATCAAGATCGAAATAGCAACATTGAATCACTGATTACAGGCAAAAAAATCTGATGTGGGCAACACATAACTTTCCTTATATAATATGATGAATTTACTACTTTTACATTAAAAAGATAGGTTGTTCTTATAGTAGATACTAATATTATTTTCAAGATATTGAATTTTCGACAATTAGTCGTTATTTTCATTGATTTAGCGTGATTTTTATCCATTTGGCGTGATTTTCTTTAATTTGGCAACATTTCAAAAACTCGCCAAATTGGCAACATTCCGCCAAAATCTCGCCAAGCGTTATGGACGAAAAAATAATTTATTCTTACAGCAGATAAATGACTATTGACGTACAAATACAAAAGTATTACACAAATTATCTTTTTTCATGAATGGAACGAGCTAGATCCACGAGAATGATGTCATCTAATTTATCGCATGGTATTACATATGAAAAGTGAACATGTTTCTCAATAGGAAATATTTTTATTTAATTTTATATGACTTTTTGATAATTTTTTTGAAAAATGTTCAATATCTCGAGAACGGTTCATGTTAGTGTTCTAAAATCTATGTCAATCGTTTTCTAATGAAAAATTACATAAGAAATGTCTATTTTCGTAACTTTATTAGTGGTTTTGATTTTTTAACGATTTTTTCAAAATTTCATTCGAAAATTTAGGGGGTTCTGAATATTTGATTGCATATAAAAACAGTAAGCTTCCAGTGTTTACGGATTGTGATTTTTGTACCAAATTTGGTTCGAATCGGTCCATTCGTTCGTCAGTTATCGTCTCCACAGACTCACTGACACACACACACACACACATACTTTCACACACACACACACACACAGACATCACATCAAAAATGTTTGATTCGTGATCAGGTATGCTTGAAACGTGTGTGTGTGTGTGTGTGTGAAAGTATGTGTGTGTGTGTGTCAGTGAGTCTTTGGAGACTATAACTGACGAACGAATGGACTGATTCGAGCCAAATTTGGTACAAAAATCACAATCCGTAAACACTGGAAGCCTATTGTTTTTATACGTAATCGAATGTTCAGAACCCCCCTAAATTTTCGAATGAAATTTTGAAAAAATCGTCAAAAAATCAAAACCGCTAATAAAGTTACGCAAATAGACATTTCTTATGTAATTTTTCATTAGAAAACGATTGGCATAAATTTTAGAACGCTAACATGAACCGTTCTTGAGATATTGTGCATTTTTCAAAAAAATTATGAAAAAGTCACATTAAAAAAAATTCCTATTGAGAAACATGTTCACTTTTCATATGTAATACCATGCGATAAATTGAGTGACATCATTCTCGTGGATCTAGCTCGTTCCATTCATGAAAAAATATACTTTGAATAATACTTTTGTATTTGAACGCCAATAGTCATTTATCTGCTGTAAGAATAACTTTTTTCTTAGTGCATAACGCTTGGCGAGATTTTGGCGACGAATTTGGCGGAATGTCGCCAACTTGGCGACTTTTTTGAAATGTTGCCAAATTAATGAAAATCTCGCCAAATGGATAAAAATGATGCTAAATCAATGAAAATGACGACTAATTGTCGAAAATTCAATATCTTGGAAAGAATATTAGTATCTACTATAAGAAAAACCTATTTTTTTACTGTAAAAGTAGTAAATTCATTATATTATATAAGGAAAGTCATGTGCTGCCCACATCAGATTTTTAGATATCCAATCAACATTTTACAATTGCATTTCTAATTAAAGAGTAAGAAGCTGTTATTAAATTTTGTGATTCTGAACTAAATGATAAAATAAATATATATATATATATAATTAGTATTTTCAATTTATTCGATTTCTTTCGCAATTCAACACTACATAGAAATGTTCTTTCAAATCCTTTTTCCCGACTTGTAAACAAATTATGCAATATAAATAGTTGAGTACGAGTAAAGTATTTATTATTTTGCTGATTTCCTTATTAGGTATTCAATATTTTATAATAGTCTGTATATTAGAACATTACTGGTAAATAAATGCAAAAAATTAAACTTTAGATCTACGGTATTTGTGCATCAACATTTGCGCTATACGTCAGCAAGTGCATGCCACTTGCATCGACCGTACGCTTGCCCGGTGGAGTCAAGGTCTATTGAAAGGTACTCTTACTTCCATTTACCTTGCGGTGGAGTGATTGAAAACAAGGGTGGGCCGAAATCCAATCCTGCGTGACGTACCCACTGACGTATTCTGTTCTATTGTGAATGATAAGATCAGCTCGGACTGGAATTTCATTCACTTTCCATGTCACACACAGGCTGTTGAACACTGTATGAAGATAGTGACAGAAGAATCTACCAAGTTTTATGGAGCTCAAAACAGAGACGGATTCAATAGAATCACATTCTTGTCACTTTTAGTCATGCCTGAATACGACCATGAGACTGATTTCAAGCCTATTCGTTCTTCTGGTTATCTGTAAGTGTAAGGATTTTCTTTTAGCTTTACCAGTGTTTGTCTCCTCTACGGAGACTTGTGATGATTTCAACAACAAGACGCCCAAGAACAATACTATTGTGTGAAATGGTCTAAACTAATATGCTTTTCATTGCCTATGCTTTTCACGAACTGTAACCACGACTACCCCCCCCCCTCCCACACACACACACACACAACATAGTTTTCTACTATTTTCATATTTTGTATGATGTAGTACAGTAATAAACAGTGTTTGGACGATATTTTTCGCATGTATGTGTTATTTCTATGACAGGTAAAAAAGTACATTTGTTACATAAATTCCAAAATTTCAAGTGCGATTCGGGGGCAGAAGATATTATTCAATCGAAAAAGTATTTTGCACAGTTTTTATTGACCCTAGTGGTGGGCACTCTTACCGCACTATTAGAATAGCTATCTTCAAAAATAATTATTTTTATTATAATAGGTAAAAAATTCACTTTTCACCCCAAATTTCGAAAATTCAAGTGCAAAGCGGTGGCAAAAGATATTACACAATCGAAAAAATATTTTACACTATATTTATTGATCCCAGTGGGCACCCTTTTCGCACTATTAGAATAGCGAACTCGAAAAATATTTTTTTTTGGCCCACCTTACTGAAAATATTACATCTAAACGTTTTATCGTCGATAACTTACTTCATCGTTTATGGTCGGATTAGGAAGAAATAAACTGTATTCTACTAATATCTACCATAATTTGTTTTCGATTTCATAAGTAATTTTAATTTTATTCGTTTTCAAGATATCGCATTCAGTTATCATAATGGACTGCCCGTGAAGTTCTCGTACTTTGACGGAGGTTCGACCTTCCCCTTCTCTGGATCAGATTCAAGGATGAGCTGAATGTTCATAATGGATGGGTTCTTAGCATTCGAGAGGAAACTTCCGGAAGACTTCTATAAGTGTTGAATATTACATTCCTTATATACATAATGTATAAGAAAAGTATTGTGACGGGGTCGAAAATTCGAATTCAAATTTTCGACGGGAGAGCACGTTTCAAGCATCCCTGATCACGAATCAAACATTTTTGAGGTGCTGTCTGTGTTGAGACCCAGGCCGTCCGACCTACCTAGGTGATGTATGTGTGTGTGTATGTGTGTGTGTATGTGTGTGTGTCTGTTTGTGCGTCAGTGAGTCTATGGAGACAATATCTCACGAACAAATAGAGAGATTCGAATGAAATTTCATACAAAAATCACAATCCGTGAATACTGGAAGCCTATTGTTTCTAAACGTAATCAAATGTTCAGAATCCCCCTAAATTTTCGAGTGAAATTTAAAAAAAATCATCAAAAAATCAATAAAGTTACGACAATAGCCTTTCTTATGTAATTCTTCCTTTGAAAACGATTGACATAAACTTTAGAACGCTAGCATGAACCGTTATCTAGATATTACACATTTTTAAAATAAATTTCTCAAAAAATCCCATAAATTAAAAAATATATATATTAACTGTTGAGAAATATGTTCACTTTTCATATGTAATATCATGCGATATATTTGGTGACATCATTCTCATGGATCTAGATCCTTCCATTCATGAGAAAAGATACTTTGATTAATACTTTTGTATTTGAACGCCAATAGTTATTTATCTGCTATAAGATTAACTTATTTCTCCATCCATAACACTTGACGAGATTTTGGCGACGAATTTGGCGGAAAGTCGCCAACTTGGCGACTTTTTTAATGTTGCCAAATTAACATAAATCTCACCAAATGGATAAACATTTCACTAAATCAATGAAAATCACGACTAATTGACGAAAATTCAATATCTTGGAAAGAATATAAATATATACTATAAGAAAAACCTATATTTTATTGTAAAAGTAGTAAATTCATTGCATTATATAAGGAATGTCATGTATTGCCCACATCAGATTTTTTTTTTTCATTTTCTGCTATACAGAGAACTTTTTCCCCTTTGCTTTGCGGATAGCACTGGAGGGAAATTGAGTAGTAATAGTCGTATTTCGTTCTAGTTAATGCATAAAATACTCAACTGCATTTGACTGTTCTATATTCCGTGTGACATATAATTTGGGATTATATGCAGCAGATTTGTCAAAATATTCATATTATGGATTCATGCAGACTTTAAGAAAATTTACTTATTTGCCTACAAAGGGTCCTTCATGCAAAGATTGGTAACTTGACTCCGAAATTGTTATTTTTGAAGAAATCATATCCCATCTAATATCCTCCCTTTAAACTTTTACCAAAATAAACATTTAGTCCCACAGCTATCAATATTGCGACGGTATTCATGTTTACTTCGTAACAAAATCTTTTCACAAAATATATTCACTAGGGAAGTGGATTAATTTTTTCGGGCAATTTTTTTTTTACTAATCACAAAACTTATTTCTATGTTAGCAATATAATTATTTAAATCCTCTGTGTTTCGTATTTGGTATATAGACCCGGACAGGGTAATTAATACCCTAATTGTATGCAACGACGTAAACAATAATTATTTAATTTCGTATTTTTTAAACATATCTATCTACAGAAAAGTTTTCAACAGCATATAAAATAAATTTTAAATTATGTAATTAAATATATAATCCATCGTATATTTTTACATTATTTAAATTTAATTTTATCGAAATTAAAGAAAATATTACCTATTAACATAGTGATAATTGTATCAGGAATGTCGAAATCAAAATCCTCGGAATTATAATGAGGTTGTTACTCCCTATACAAAATTGGGAAAATATTAAATTCCCCATCCTGTATATTAAGGATGAATATCCTATTTGCCCTATACAGAATGGGAAAAATATTAGATTTGATAATCATTAGCAAAATGATTCAATGTAAACATTTGCCTTTATGTAATAAATAACATTATCTCTTTTGATATTTTATAAAAACAAGAGAAATGAATTTTAACTTTAAAGAGCATAAATTTATAAATCATAAATTGAAAGACATATATGACCTTTTTTATTTAATTTGATCTATCAATTTAGAACATGAATTTATAAATCGTAAATTGAAAGACATATATGACCTTTTTTTTAATTTGATCTATCAATTTTGCAAGTTCGGCGCCGCCATGAAAATCCAAATTTATTAATATATTTGTTTGCAATTTTGAAAAATTGCAATACTGCGAAAAAAATTGAACTTAAAGAAGGATGTATGTATGACGGATTTATGAAGGATGTATGAAGAATAAATGCTAATCTAAGCATAATGTTTGCACAAAAATGAATAATTTGATATAAAAATATAATCACTGAAGAAGTAAAACTCAATAAAATTTCTTTTAAAGTTCTAAATGCAGTAATTTCACTTACATCTTCATTTTATATCTTCATTTTCTTTTAACTCCGAAAATATCTGTTCAAAAAGAATAAAAATTTATAATATCAAGATATATTATTACAAACTATATATACTTTATGTCTCCAAAGTTTATAAGCCGCTGTCAATACATGTTTTTTTAAGTAGAATCAATACAAAATCCAAAAGTATACATACAAAACGCTTAAGTAGTTTATGAAAAAATTGGCATTTGTATTCACACAAACCTATGTATAGTGTTCATCTACATTTTAATGAATTAATGCCTTTAATTAATGTCTTTTCATTTAAAAAAAATGTATCAATAAACTGCTTTTAAAGTCCATAAATAATCAGTTTTCTTGGATTTTGATTTGTTTTAGATCTCTAAAAAGATATTTGTTTAAAATTAATACAGTCAATTTAATTAAAAAATAATGCAGCTGATTAATTTTTCTTTCTGAAAGCAGAGCCATTTTTACTTGCGTAGTATAATTATTTGAAAAGCTCCAAATTGCTATTTCTATCTGTAATGAAACAGACGAATTAAATCCCTGACCTCACAAACAGTAGTTAGAAATTCAATCCGCATATTTCAAACGTATTTTCTAAGAAAGAGTCAAGAAATGTAAATGTTTCTAATTCCACAAAGAACATCCAATTTAAATAAAATAAAAATCTTAATTAGTTTTAGAATTCTTTTGGCTTTTTTTTTAAACACGTTGGTTCTAATAAATATTTAATATCCTTTTTAACGTTACTTTGGAAAATCAAATATTATGATTTCTTATATATTTCACTAGAATAAGAGAAGATAATTTAAATGAGAAGGAAATTAATATTTTTTATTGAGACTTGAGTTTTTGCTACAAAAATTAGAATCTGTTACATAAAAGAGAAAATGTCAATAACATGCTTTTAACTTTATTTTTCCTCAATCAAGAGATGGATTTTTATGCCTGTTTTAGTGAAAGTTAAATCCAGTGAATATTTTTATGTACGATGTATCATCCTAAATCTAAATGGAAAAATAACCAGAATGAAAAATATTTTTTCTTTGCTTGTAATGACTACTCAACAAATTTGTTTCCTTTTTTTTTCATGTTTTATTAACCTTAATGAGATACAGGTTTATAGCTGATTTTGTACTGCTTTAATATGTAGAATTGAAGGTAGAAAGCAGTTATCTGCATTGAGAGTACGCATCGAAGATAATTAAATCCTGAAATTTTAATTTGGTGAAACTTTCTTCAAGCAACGAGACTGGATACAAAAAGTATTTTTTATAGAATTTTTTTCCCTCTTGCACACCCCTTAGAACCCTTTCTGGTAGGTCGGATGGTCTGGGTCTCAACAACAACAACACCCCTCAGAACAACGGGAATGAGAATGCCTCTTTTGTCAATCTGTAACTTACATAAATAAAACTGAACATTTATTTGTCACATCATCAAGAGAGAACGCAGAACCTAATTTAATGAAATCCTGTGGGCAGCCTTGAAATAGCTCCACTTAAAATTTAGCCCATGTTTCGAGTTTCTAAGACCAGGGGTTGTCGGGATATTAATTAAAAACGAACAACTAAACCTTCCACAGAGATAGCATTATGCAGACGATACTTTTGCCGCCAATTTATTTGAAGAAAATTATACCTATGGGTTTGGTGGGAGTTTACTGCGCTTATTAGTCAGTTTTGAAAATCGCAGGTTTGAAACATGAATTGAAATGGAAACTCAATCACCATGGTTTATTTTTTACAGGTTCTTACTCAACAATGAAAAGTATCATGAAACCAAAATGGTCATTAAATTATCAGCATTTTATGAGGAAGATTCTTTCTTATATCATATTGCTCAGCAACGCAATTAAATCAAATGTGTTTGTTATTTTTCCGAGTATTATAAGAAATAAATATATATAAAAGATATTATTATTTTTTCGATTTTAATAAGAAATAAATAGATATAAAAATACATCTTACAAATGAACGGTTTGATTTTTCTTTTAATAATATTAATTACGGGCTGCGTGCATCACTTCCATTTATTTCGGCGAAGTATTTGCAAACTTATATATCGTGTTTAGCTAATGAACTCATATATTGTGTTTTTGGCCAATAAACTCATACACTGTGCTTAGCCACTAAACTCATCCAGCCGAATGTTGAAACTGGATAAGAGTAGAACAGGTATATCTTCTTTCAGTGTTTTCATTTAGTATATACAAACTGGATCAGGATGTTATATTCTTCAGATCTGCAACCCTCGATCTACGAATTTGGTGGAATATCGCAAACTTAGCAAATTTTTTTAACATTGCCAAATTGACGGAAATATCGCCAAATTGATAAAGACGACGTTAAATTAATAAAAATAATTTTCTTTTGTTAGAAGACGGTACTGAAATGATGTTTCGGTAGTATTTGTCTATCAGTCCAATCGTCTTAATTACTTAGTAACACATTTAGAGAATTTTTGAAACGTTGCCAAATTGATAAAAATGTTTGTAAATCCATAAAAATATCTTGGAATTGATAAAATTGTGATACATAAATAAAATTAACAGTGTTTTGTAAGGGGATAGTATTGTGATGAAGTTTCGTCAATTTGTCGCCAAGTGGGACTGTTAGTTCTACAGTCCCAATTGGCGATAAATTTGGCGATTTTTTTAAATGTCACTACACATCGTATGTGTACAAATGTCTCTAAATTGACGAAAATGTTGCCAAATTGATACAATAAAGCTACATTCATCAAAATGACACTGAATCGATGAAAATTCAATATTTTGCATAATTAAGTACGATTTTCCATATAATCTCTGTTGTTTTGTGGGAATTAAAATGTATTTTTTTATAAATTTGTTTACAAACTGGACCAGGATGGATTTCTCGTCAGATATGCCTGTAAAGATAATTTTGTATTTCGAGAACAGAGATTCTTATACATTTTTAAGAGGAATTAAATTAAATAATTTAATCGAATATGTTGAATAACAAAGTCATTTAGAATATTATAGGAATTTAAACATAATTGTGAATGTGAAGTTTCGTTATGTTTGTCTCATTATCACGGGAGAACTGCTGCACCTATTTTGATGACATTTTCCGTGTAGACTTGGAATAGAACAACTTAAAATTTAGTCCATGTTTCGAGTTTCTAAGACCAGTGGTAGTCCAGATATTTATTTAAAATACACTACTAAAAATTTCATAGAGATAGCATTATGAGTCGATATTTTTTCCACCAATTTATTTGAAGAAAATGATAGCATGTCCCTTAGCAACGGATATAATTCCAATGTGTTTAGGTGGCAGACGATATTTTTTAAATCATTTCTGATTTAAAAAATAAAGATATGTATGTAAAATAAATTTCATTGATATAGCGTTTTTGACTCGATAATATCAATTACGATCTTCAGGTTTAAACATTGTTATTATTGATATTTTCAAATTATTTCGGCATTGTTTTATTTTGGCAAACATTTTTGAAACTCATATACTGTAAGTAGTACGGGTAAACTTCTATAAATGCACATGCATATCTTCCAATCTACGAGTATATAAGTAGTACATGTATATTGGCATATATTTTGACATATATTGGCATATGTTGAATCAATTATGATTTTTTTGGTATAAAGATTATGGGGATTAGTGATATTTGTAATTTATTACGTCATCTGTTTTATTTTCGCAAAGATTAGACTCATATTGTAATACGTATAATTTTCTACTAACACACGGGCATATCTTCTAATCTACGATAATATAAGTAGTAGGGGTATATCCCTTACAATTTTAACGCTTTCATTTTGTCATATATTGAAATCAATTACAGCCTTTAGATTTAAAGATTACGTGTTTATTGATATTTTCAATTTACACGTATAATCTACTAATTCAGGGTATATCTTCTAATATTTGTGATAAGTAGTACGGATCCCGTACAATTTTAACTCTTTTATTTTGCATATAATGATTCAATTTCATATTTTTTGTAAATTTATTTAGAAACGGGGCCAGAATGTTTTATTCTTCAGATCTGCCCGTGAAGATAATTTTGTATAACAAGAACAGCTATTCTTAAACTTCATTTTAGGAGCATTAAATTAAATATATTAACAGAATATTTTAATTAATAATGCCATTTAGTAGACTATAGGAATTTTCACATGATTACAAATTTTAAAAACGATTTACGTTTTTTTTTAATGGTTTGCTAATCTTTATAGGAAGTGCATACATTGGTAAAATATTCCAAATTTTGCACCACCTTACATTTATTTTAGTATTATATCTGACAGTAGTCTTATATTATTAAATTACTACTGTTATGAATTAAACGTTGGTTCAAATAATTGTTGCTGGGGTATAAATACTAATCATCTAATTAAAATTTAGTATAAATAATCCACAAAGAATTTGCATTCAATTTAATTACACATTGTACCACAACACCAAACAATTATCTGCTCAAATACAGTAAACAAAAGTATCAACATAATTTATGAGACTATAACGGATGTACTAAGTTTAATTACATATTTTTTAATTATTGTTATATTGGTTTACATATTATAGTTTAATTCATTTTACTTTCTTCCGCATTTTTAATGCATTAATATCATTTCAAGTATTATTTTAACATTTATTATCTTGTCTATCATATAATATGTAATTTACTCGAAAACAATTTTGCAAATATCCTTATCTATATAATAATAAAAGGCAATGTCTGTGTGTCTGTCTTATACACTATACGTTTCGCGACCGCGCGTCGGAGAGCTACGAAATTTGGCAATCGGAGACCCGGGGGGGAGGGAAGGGGACACGTGAAAACCGATTTTTAAAATTTTAATTATTTTTTTATTTATTTAATGTTTTATGCGATTTCGACAGTTTTTTGCCCTTTTTTCTCCACGATCCAGACATCGTAGAAAAAAACAAATTACACCATCGGAAAGAGCAGAGAATTTCGAGTAAAAATATATCAATTTCAAATCTGAATTTCGATTTTTAATATTTTTTAAAGATTTTAAAACAAAAGTCACTTTTTGCTCAAGAAAACGATTTTTGGTTTTTAAATTCTCGCATCGTGAAAAGTACTCATAATTTCGACTAATAATTTACATTTTCAGAAAGGTCAAACATCTGGCATTCTTACAAGTCTAATCTGGTCCAGAAATAATGAAAATTGCCTTCAGGATCGCAATTTTAAAGACGTCATGATTTTAAATTTCTCGCCGTTCCGCTCGGCGTGACGCTTCGTTTCTCCCCCGCTGAAGCAGGGAAGGTGGTGGGTGGGGACGTCAAGGTGGAGGTGACGTCACGGTTCTGTATATGCATAGCGATGGGTGGGACAATAAGAAACCGAAATAGTTTTTACTTTCCGTTTCCCGCGCTTCCGATTTTAAATGAAATAAGAGCTTAACATATGCACTGTAGAAATTATTATATTTATATTTTAAATGATGGAACGATATGGATTTTTTAAATGGATATTTTAATTTTATGGATATTTTAAATGATGGAACGATGGATATTTTAATTTTATGGATATTTTAAATGATGGAACGATGGATATTTAAATTTTATGGATATTTTAAATGATGGAACAATGGAATGAGGATGATGGAATTAAGAGCTTAGAGAGCATATGGTCATTTTAAATTGTAAATTAGCGCGCGGGAAGTTAGCGGTAGGCCCGGGTACGATTCCCGCCACTGCCAAAACTGCCGAAGTGTTCACGCGGAATACGATCACGTTAAACATGTGGGCCCGTAAGTCCTTCCGAGAGGTTGGTGGTAGGGGAAGGAGGGTACGGTCCCTGTGGATGCCTCCTTCACAGGGTTCCCGTCTAAATTGGGTGAATATAAAGAAAGTTGCGGAGGGCAGCCCAGTGGTTAGCGCTCAGGAATTGCACTCGGTAGGCCCGGGTTCGATTCCCGCCACTTCCAAAACTGCCGCCGTGTTCACGCGGAGTACGATCACGATAAACATGTTAGTCCGGAAGTCCTTCCGAGAGGTTGGTGGTAGGGGAAGGAGGGTACGGTCCCTGTGGATGCCTCCCTCACAGGGTTCCCGTCAAAATTGGGTGAATATAAAGAAAGTTGCGGAGGGCGAGGCAGCCCAGTGGTTAGCGCTCAGGAATTGCACTCGGTAGGCCCGGGTTCGATTCCCGCCACTTCCAAAACTGCCGCCGTGTTCACGCGGAGTACGATCACGATAAACATGTGGGTCCGGAAGTCCTTCCGAGAGGTTGGTGGTAGGGGAAGGAGGGTACGGTCCCTGTGGATGCCTCCCTCACAGGGTTCCCGTCTAAATTGGGTGAACATAAAGAAAGTTGCGGAGGGCGAGGCAGCCCAGTGGTTAGCGCTCAGGAATTGCACTCGGTAGGCCCGGGTTCGATTCCCGCCACTTCCAAAACTGCCGCCGTGTTCACGCGGAGTACGATCACGATAAACATGTGGGTCCGGAAGTCCTTCCGAGAGGTTGGTGGTAGGGGAAGGAGGGTACGGTCCCTGTGGATGCCTCTCCCACTGGGTTCCGTTCTAAATTGGGTAAATAAAAAGAATGTTATGGAGATAGTCGCTGGGGGCGAAGAAGCCCAGTGGTTAGCGCGCGGGAATTGCACTCAGTAGGCCCGGGTTCGATTCCCAAAATTGCCGCCGTGTTTACGCGGAGTACGATCACGTTAAACATGTGGGTCCGTGAGTCCTTCCGAGAAGTTGGTGGTAGGGGAAGGAGGGTACGGTCTAAATTGGATGAATAAAAAGAAAGTTATGGAGATTGTCGCGTAGGGCAAAGTAGCCCAATGGTTAGCGCGCGGAAATTGCACTCGGTAGGCCCGGGTTCGATTCCCAAAATTGCCGCCGTGTTTACGCGGAGTACGATCACGTTAAACATGTGGGTCTGTAAGTCCTTCCGAGAGGTTGGTGGTAGGGGAAGAAGGGTACGGTCCCTGTGGATGCTTCTCCCACTTGGTTCCGGTCTAAATTGGGTGAATAAAAAGAAAGTTATGAAGAATATCGCGGAGGGTGAAGTACCCCAGTGGTTAGTGCGCGGGATTTGCACTTGGTAGGCCCGGGTTCGATTCCCAAAATTGCCGAATAAAAATAAAGTTATGGAGATTGTCGCGGATGGCACGGTAGCCCAGTGGTTAGCGCGCGGGAATTTCACTCGGTAGGCCCGGGTTCGATTCCCGCCATTGCCAAAACTGCAGCCGTGTTCACGCGGAGTACGATCACGTTAAACGTGTGGGACTGCAAGTCCTTCCGAGAGGTTTGTGGTAGGGGAAGGAGGGTACGGTCTCTTTGGATGCCTCCCCCATTGGGTTCCGGTCTAAATTGTGTGGCACTTCCTGCCTTCCAAGCAGTTACCTTACACCTTTCTGGTAGGTCGCGCCAATGAGTTTGCCACGGTCAGAATTTTCAAGGGTAGCGAACAGGCTGGTCGCCAAAGGCGGCTAGTCTTAAATAATAAAAGGCAATGTCTGTGTGTGTGTCTGTTTGTGTGTCTGTCTTATACACTATACGTTCAGCGACCGCGCGTCGGAGAGCTACGAAATTTGGCAATCGGAGACCCGGGGGGGGTGGGAAGGGGACACGTGAAAACCGATTTTTAAAAGTTTAATTATTTTTTTTGTTATTTAATGTTTTATGCGATTTCGACCGTTTTTTGACCTTTTTGCCCTAGTTCCTCCACTATCCGGACGTCGTAGAAAAAAACAAATCACACCATCGGAAAGAGCAGACAATTGCGAGTAAAAATATATCAATTTCAAATTTCAATTTCGATTTCTAATATTTTTTAAAGATTTTAAAACAAAAGTTACTTTCTGTTCAAAAAAACCAACTTTCGTTTTTAAATCCTTCCATCGTAAAAACTACTCATAATTTCGACTAATAATTTACATTTTTAGAAAGGTCAAACATCTGGCATTCTTACAAGTCCAATCTGGTCAGGAAATATTCCGTATTGCCCACAGGATCGAGATTTTAAAAGTTTCCGAATTTCAATTTCTCGGCGTTCCGCTCGGAGTGCCGCTTCTTAACCGGCGTTTCTCCCCCGCAGAAGGAGGGAAGGTGGTGGTTGGGGACGTCAAGGTAGAGGTGACGTCACGGTTCTGAATGCAGCCCCTTTACTCCATATAAATTATTATATTTATATTTTAAATGATGGAACGATATGGATTTTTTAAATGTATATTTTAACTTTTGGATATTTTAAATGGATATTTTAATTTTATGGATATTTTAAATGATGGAACAATGAAACAATGGAATGAGGATGATGGATTTAAGCATATGGTCATTTTAAATTGCAAATTAGAGTGCGGGAAGTTAGCGGTAGGCCCGTGTTCGATTCCCGCCACTGCCAAAACTGCCGCCGTGTTTACGTGGAATACGATCACGTTAAATATGTGGGTCCGTAAGTTCTTCCGAGAGGTTGGTGGTAGGGGAAGGAGGATACGGCCCCTGTGGATGCCTCCCCCACTGGGTTCCCGTCTAAATTGGGTGAATATATAGAAAGTTATGGAGATTGTCTCGGAGGGTGCGGCAGCTCAGTGGTTAGCGCGCGGGAATTGCACTCAGTAGGCCCGGGTTCGATTCCCGCCACTGCCAAAACTTACGCCACGTTCACGCAGAGTACGATCACGTTAAACATGTGGATTCGTGAGTCCTTCCGAGAGGTTGGTGGTAGGGGCAGGAGGGTACGGTCTAAATTGGGTGAATAAAAAGAAAGTTATGGAGATTTTCGCGGAGGGCGAAGTAGCCCAGTGGTTAGCGCGCGGGAATTGCATACGGTAGGCCCGGGTTCGATTTCCAAAATTGCCGCCGTGTTCACGCGGAGTACGATCACGCGGAATAAACATGTAGGTCTGTAAGTCCTTTCGAGAGGTTGGTGGTTGGGGAAGGAGGGTACGGTCCCCGTGGGTGCCCCTCCCACTGGGTTCCGGTCTAAATTCAGTAAATAAAAAGAAAGTTATGGAAAATGTCGCGGAGGGCGAAGTATCCCAGTCGTTAGCGCGCGGGATTTGCACTAGCGCGCGGGAATTTCTCTCGGTAGGCCCGGGTTCGATTCCCGACACTGCCAAAACTGCAGCCGCGTTCACGCGGAGTACGATCACGTTAAACATGTGGGATCGTAAGTCCTTCAGAGAGGTTGGTGGTAGGGGAAGGAGCGTACGGTCTCTGTGGATGCCTCCCCCACTGAGTTCCTATCTGAATTGGGTGGCATTTCCTGGCCATCCAAACAGTTACCTTACACCTTTCTGGTATGGATATTTTAAATGGATATTTTAATTTATAGATATTTTAAATGGATATTTTAATTTTATGGATATTTTAAATAATGGAACGATGGAACGAGGATGATGGAATTAAGCGCTTATCATATGGTCATTATAAAATTTAAATTAGCGCGCGAGAATTGCACTCGGTAGGCCCGGGTTCGATTTCCGCCACTGATACGGAGTACGATCATGTTAAACATATGGGTCCGTATGTATTTCCGAGAGGTTGGTGGTAGGGGAAGGAGGGTACGTTCCCTGTGGATGCCTCCCCCACTGGGTTCCGGTCTAAATTGGGTGGCACATCCTGGCCGTCCAACCAGTTACCTCACACCTTTCTGGTAGGTCGCGCTAACGAGTTTGCCACGGTTGGAATTTGCCACGATCAGCATTTTCAAGTGTTGCGAACAGGCTGGTCGCCAAAGGCGGCTAGTATTCAATAATTTCGTAATAGGTATATTTATAAATAGTAGTGTTTATAAGTAATTAAATAAATATATATTTATTCTTTATAGCACAATTACAAAGATAAAGTAAAACGTTTTTACTCAAACAGTTTCATATAAACTGAAATTTTCGTACAAAATTTAGAAGTGATTTTCAAGCATAAAACATTCTTATACATATATTCGTTATTTTGAGGCAATATTTGTTATCTGTTTATAAATAACTTCATTAGAAGTTCTCTAATCTCTCACAAAACATTTTAATCTACACATTAATTAATATCACTTATATTTTCTATTACTTTTTTATTCTGACATAACTAAATTCTTTATTCTAACATTCTAATTTTATGATCATTAATAATATACATTGTCCTGTTCTAGTTTCTGGGACAAGCTTCTTCTGAACATTTAAACTTGTACATATTAACAATTTACTAAATTAATTGTTTTAAACTTATATTGCAAGTATATACAGGGTGTCCAGTGCTATCGGTGCTTAATGGCTATTTCATCAATCGTTAGTCACGCAGATATACTTTCAATTGCAAAAATGTTTTAAATTTTAAAATCTATTCTTTTAGAAACAGATTAAATCAGTAAATATATTTCTGAAAGAAATACGAAATATAAATTTCTATACGGTCCCCCGGTCCTACCAATTATATTTGGGAAAATCTTCCTCATATAATTTCATGAAAAATAAAAAAAAATATTCCTTTCACGACCAAAATTCACCGAGTTCTGAAGTATTAAACTTTATGACATAAGTCGCTTTTCCACGCATAAAAATGTCCCGTTTCAGGCAACCAACCAATCAGGGACCGTATTGACCGTTTCTCCAGGCAACCAATCAATCAGGGACCCTATTGACTATGTCTCAGCCCAAAAAGTGTTCCAACTTTAAACAGCTATAAGTCGGTCAATTTTGGTCGTAAAAGGATGATTTTTTTATTTTGCATAAAATTGTATGAGGATGATTTTCCTAAATATAATTGGAAGGACCAAGGGACTGTATAAAAATGTATATTTCGTATTTCTTTCAGAAATGCATTTATTGATTTAAACTGTATCTGTATCTAAGATAGTAGATTTAAAATTTAAAACATTTTTGCAATTGGAAGTGTATCTCTGTGACTAACGGTTGAGGAAATAGCCATTGAGCACCGATAACACTGGGCACCCTATATATATATATATATATATATATATATATATATATATATATATATATATATATATATATATATATATATATATATTAGTCTTTCGACTTCCTTGACTTCTTTCTTATTACAGCACTGCATAGAAATATTTATTGAAATCCCTTTTTATACGACCTGTAAGTAAATAATGCAATATAACTAGCTGAGCGCGCGTAATGTATTTATTTTAGCCAAATTTACTAATAACTATTCAATATTTTATGTTAGCTGTACTGATATCCTGGTGACATTCATTACTGCACAGCCGTTATATTTAAATCGATTTACGTTTTAATTAGTTTTGGGGAAGTTTCAATATTTAATTAAAGGAATATATGTTAAATAAACAAAAATCTGTGAGATTATACATATTTAAAAATTTATTTGTTTTCTTCCGATATTTGTTTAATACACTCATTTAAAACAAAAATAATTCAGTGAAATTAAATTATAATTTGATGCCAGCTAACAAAAACAAATACAATAATATGAGAATATAAAAACATAAGCATTATCGCTAGTGTTTACAGAGATACTGGCATTCCAAAAAACTAGCATAACGATTGGGGTTTCCTTGTGTTTGTAACTTATAATTTTCAGGAGTGCGGTCTTACTTACTAATTTAGAAAGTGTTGGCACCTTGGGAGCCGTACTTTCAAGTGTATGACCTGGTGTTTAGCCTTTGGAATGGAAATTAACGATTTCTAAAAATATCCCTCCCCCATAAAAAAACCCCATTGAATTCGCAGAAGATTAACCTATATGAAAAACAGCTTTGAAAAACGTCTGCAAATTTGCAAAGTTATTTTCTTCTTCAAATTTTAATAAATGGTTTGAACTAAGGTTGAACTCAAGACATTATAGAGGGGGAGATTGCGCCATATTTTTCTGCCAAGTACATATCAGCCTGGGCATGTAAAGAATTTCCCTTGAATTATCTTACATTATTTTCTTTTTAAACAAATTCAATAGCAGTAATTTCTGAGTTAAGGAGTGGTATACTGATGCTTTAAAATTTACATTAACTAGTAAAATAAAAATAATTTTACTAATATTGTTAACAAAATAAAGTTAAGAACAGAAGATATTTTACTTTATCTATGTAGATCTCTAAAAACAGAAATAGTGAAAATTGCGTAGTTCAATAATCACTCATTCATATAATATTTGTTTAAATGTAATAATTACTTAAACCGACCAATTCCGAAACAAGTTTTCTTACATGCAATAAAATAGCTATTTAGAAGCAACTAACTTTTATTTTTGAAAATTTTCAAATATATAAATATTAATGTTTAACTATTTTGAAAATTTTCTTATAATCAAATATATAGGTATTGGTAGGTATACAAACAAATGTTATGAATTTATCTCAAGAAGTTGATATTTAGAAGAATTTTTACATTCTAAACGTTCCTTACCCAATTAAGGTATACTGCTTATTTAAGCCATTAATGTTTTATAGACGCAAATTTTGGTATTTTACATGTTGAGGTACCCCATTTAAGAATATCACATTAGTGCACTTTACAGGATTTTTCTGTATGAGTTAGTTGGTCATTTATATCATCATAATAATTGTTATTTTATTTCCGTATGATATGATTCTTAAAATAAGTTCTAATGTAAAATTCAAAATCATTTATCAATACAATACAGTAGTTTCACAGTTGAAATTTTTCTGGTAGAAACAATAATTACGATAATAAGAATAAATATTTATTTTTTATCAATAAAGAGAATAAGTCTTCATAACTTTAATTATCCAGGATCTTTATAGTTAAAGTTCCACTTTGAAATGGCCATAAAAAGAAAACTACTGGACGGAATGCTATCAAACTTGGTAATAGTTTACATAAGGTCATGGGATTTTATTTTCTGCAAAAAAAAAAAGTTCAAAACTCACCACCAGCGGGGAATGGCTGTATGTAATATTGTTAAACGAAATAAGACATGAAGACATCGGTTTAAAAAGTTTTTAATCGTTTCTAAAACGTGTTACAAATCATGTTCAATGTGGATTCCACCATTTTCTGAAATCAAGTTAAATCGCATTACTGAGTTCTCAACAGTAACTCTTAGCATATCAGGAGGAATGTTACGGACAAGTCGGTGTATCGCATTTTTCAATTCCGCCAAGTTGTTTATATTATCACCATAAACAGTGACTTTGAGGTAACTCCAAAGCCAGAAGTCACAGTGGTTGAGATCTGGTGACCCGGGGTGGCCAAGGAATGGGGACGCATCGGCTTACAATCCGGTCATCCGTGAAATGTTGCTTAAGTAACTGTTTGACACATGTACCAATGTGAGGTGGAGCCCCGTTCTGCATAAAAATCGTGCTATCTAAAATGCCACGTTGCTGAAGTTCAGGTATCACGAACCGTCTTACCATCGACTCTAAGCGAGCAGCAGTCACAGTTCTAGCCACAGGCCCAGCTGTCGATTGCTCTTCAAAGAAAAATGGTCCAATTATGACACTAGCTGTCATACCACACCAAACAGTGACTTTCTTAATCCCACAAACAGTTGCGTTTTAGAAACGATTCAAAACATTTTAAACCGATGTCTTTATGTATTATTTCGTTTAACAATATTGCATACACAGCCATTCCCCGCTGAAGTTTTCCCCCCAGAGGGTTTTTTTTCTTTTTTTTTGGGCGGAAAATAAAATCCTATGACCTCATCCAAACTATTACCAAGTTTAATAGCATTCTGTCCAGTAGTTTTCCTTTTTTGGCCATTTGAAAGTGGAACTTTAATTATAAAGACCCTGTATTCTAAGGTATATAAACCCATTAGTAATTTCATCATAATCGTAACAAACCGATCAACAGTCTCTTTAATACATTATGTATGTTAAAATATCGCTGTTTGTCACAAAACCCGTAAAATAACAAGTTAGGCCACGAACCCAATTGTATCATTTCGCATACTACCAGGGATACAAGAACCACATATTTTAAAACACTACATTCGAACATTAGACATATCTTCATTTTCAAAACACAATTAATAGTACCCGGAATCACACTTTCTTCCTGAATTAGGTCTACTTATCAGACTAGACGCTTCATTACTGCAATGCATGTATGTAGATATCTAGAATTACTTTATTTTATCTGTCTCGGAAGTGAAGTGAATAGGGGTAAAACTAAATAACTCAGTTGCATGAGGTATGATTGATGACATTCTTTCTGTCTCAATTTTCCAGTCACCCATTTGTTTGTGTCACCAAGCAGTTACAAGATTTGGTGAAAAGGCAGACAGTTGTGCAAGATCGGGATTTCCTAATATATTTCTTATACGGCGAAAATTCTAGCATTTTACAAAAAACGCTTTTAATTGACTCTAAGAAATGATATATTTGACTGTATGTCGTTTAGTTTATCATAAAATTATGATTTTTCGGGATCTTTGATCTCCGAAAGCTCCTTGAAAAGAGTTATGCATAAAACCTCTTCTTGAAGAGATTTACCTAAAAAGATCGAGCATCCTTATAGATGGAAATAGAAAAATTATCATTATTATATTATTATTTTCCTAATATACATAATGTATAAGGAAAGTATTGTGACGGGGTCGAAAATTCGAATTCGAGTTTTCGACGGGAGAGCACGTTTCAAGCATCCCTGATCACGAATCAAACAAAAGTATGTGTGTGAGTGTGTGTGTGTGTGTGAAAGTATGTGTGTGTGTGTGTGTGAAAGTATGTGTGTATGTGTATGTGTGTGTGTGTGTGTGTGTGTGTGTCAGTGAACCTGTGGAGACAATAACTGACGAATGAATGGACCGATTCAAACCAAATTTGGTGCAAAAATCACAATCCATAAACACTGGAAGCCTATTGTCTTTATACGCAATCGAATGCTCTGAACTCCCCTAAATTTTCGAATGAAATTTTGAAAAAATCATCAAAAAATCAAAACCTTTAATAAAGTTACGCAAATAGACATTTCTGATGTAATTTTTTATTAGAAAACGATTGACATAAACTTTAGAACGCTAGCATGAACTGTTCTCGAGATATTGCACATTTTTTAATTACACTTATCAAAACATCTCATAAATTAACAAAAAATATATTGACTATTGAGAAACATATTCACTTTCCATATGTAATATCATAGGATCAATTTGGGTGCATCATTCTAGTGAATCTTGCTCGTTCCAGTCATGAGAAAAGATACTTTGAATAATATTTTTGTATTTGAAAGCCAATTGTCATTTATATGCTATAAGAATAACTTATTTCTCCGTCCATAACGCTTGGCGAGATTTTGACGCCGAATTTGACGGAATGTCGCCAATTTGGCGAATGTTTGAAATGTTGCCAAATTAACGAAAATCTCGCCAAATGGATAAAAATGACACTTAATCTCTGACGTAATGACGACTAATTGACGAAAATTCAATAGCCTGGAAAGAATACAAATATCTACCATAAGATAAACTTATTTTTTTATTGTAAAAGTAGTAAATTCATTGCATTATATAAAGAAAGTCATGTGTTGCCCTCACCAGATTTTTTTCTCTATAAACACAGTTTAAGAAGAAAAACGGGCTAATTTATTTTAAAAATGTTCATAATAACACAATTTATACTTTTGTAAATATATGTTTGTATACCATATACCACTGTTGTGAATGGTATACTTAAAAGTTTTATAATTTTCTTTTTTTTTAATTTTAAGTTTAACAACCTTTGGATAAAAGAAACATAAAAATCGAAACGAAAATTTATTTTATATCCTTTTCGATCTCTGGAGGTTATAGCAGAGAGCTGTTACCCACAGAGTATTTTTTGGTACAAAATTACTCTAGAACAAAGCATAGTAATGCTTATAAATCGGCATAAACACTAAAGTAAACTGTCTGTACCAGTTTTAGAAGAAAATCGAATACTCTTCTTCAAGCCAAGACAAAAGGGGTTTCAGTAGCAAAAGTAGAGGAATTGAAAATAATAAAGAAGATGAACACGTTAAGGAAACTGATTTCGATTTGTAACATGCAAGAATTATCCCCACAATCTTGCATTTTCTTTGAGTTTATAAAGCTTAAAACAATATTTTTTTATTTATTTCGTTTTAAAATGAATTAATTTCGCTAATTCCTTCGTTTCCCTTCTACAAACAAGACATTTTCAAGTATTCAATGAGATTATTTAAATACCCCCAATTGGGTGTTTTTACATGGAATAAAATGCACAAATTAAATCTCGTATTTTAGATAACATAAACAGTAATTAGAAATAAATTCTGCATATTTCAAATGTATTTCGAGACAGAATTAACAAATGTTGCAATTCCACAAAGAACATCCGATTTAACTGAATTAAAGAAGCGTAATTAATTTTTGAAATTGTTTTGACTTTCCAATTCCTTTTCTTCAATTAAATGTTTGATTAATACTCGTTTTTATGGTTTTAAAAAATAATCTAGCGTGTATCAAATTACGCATTTTTCTACGATCGGTAAAATCTGATTTGATGGAAAACAAATGTTGCGAGAAAAACACATTTTGACCCTTAAAGCAGCAATTCTCCCTCTTTTTTCATCCGAGTACCCCTGTCTATTAATTATTTTCAAATGTACCATCTGATTGTTATTTTTTATTATATCAATTTACTATTATATCATATTTTTTATTATATTAAAAAGGGTGTCCCAAAATCTACGCAAGAAGTAATTTTGATAGAAAACACAGGTATATAATTAAAAATTGCAATTTTTTTATTGATTCATAAAGTATACAGTATAGGGTTATGTATGGAATAGCATATCGGGTAAATGACCTCCACGGCTTTGCTGGCATATACGCACTCTTTTGTTGAAATTTTCAATGACCGTTTTGCATAAATGTGGTTGAATTTTGTTGATACAGCGCTCAAATTCCTCCTTTAAGGCGTGGGTGGTCGTACGTTTGTTGGCATAAACCTTAGACTTCAAAAAAACCTCAATGAAAAAAGTCCAACGGCGTTAAATTGCATGATCTGGGCAGCAATTTCTGACCACCAGAATGAGAAATTACACGACCAGGAAAAGACTCATGCAGTAATTGAATTGTTTCTCGGGCTGTATGGCACGTGGCACCGTCTTGTTGAAACCACATGTCGTCCAAATCCATATCTTGGAATTTAGGCACAAAAAACTGGATTATCATGTCGCAATAGATTATTTTTAAAATATTGCTCAACAATGAAAACGCGTTGTTCTTTCGTGTAGCGCTCTACATTTAGTAACCCTAGACTGTCGGCTGTCACGCCGTCTTTTTTTTTTTTCGTTGCCAACACTTCATAGCGCAAATGGCGCAAAATTCAAATCTTGAGTGAATTACCCTATATTTGTATTTTATTTTTTATTATTTTCGATTAATTTACTATTTATATATTTTGCCTTATATCTCTTATTTTTCAGTTTTCTTTAATTGTATCCCCCTGATTAACCTGTCCAAATTTTTCGACTATACCAACTGCCTAATTTATACTTTCTAGTACGTGGTATTGAGAAATTATTGTTTTTACGAAAGTTTTCGATTTCGAAATGTTGATGCCAATATATATTTTAAGATCTCCCGAACACGTTCTGACTATTTTTGGAGTGATATACGCCTGTCTGTCTGTCTGTCAGTCTGATGTCTCTGGTCGATTTTGTGCATACGATAGCAGCCACAAATACTAATGGATATTCACCAAATTTTATTTCCGGCTTTGTTATCACAAAATCTAGAACTAAATAACATTTTTTTAAATTCGAGTAAAAACTCGGAGTGTACATGAAATTATATATTTTATTAACATGGCAGCATAGGAAATTAACTGTTGTGGGGCTCAACTAGACGTACCCATAACAGAATTCATTTTCTTTTTCAAATTTCACAAGTAAAAAAATTGATAAATCGGTATTGTGGATCCAAATGATTACAACTATATCGTGCTACCCTTCACTTTAATGGACTTGAAAAAATATTTCGATTGATACCATACTTGACAATGTACACCCCGGGGGTTACTTGACGCCCCAAAAGGGGCTGATGACGTCACGAACAAAAGGAAGTTGTATCGCTGTTATTTTTCACATCAAGGATTGAAAGTATGAAGTCCGGTGATCACTGAATAAACCCTTTTAAGTATGATTGTGTCACGTTCTGTTCTGTGTTACCAAGTTAAAAAAATATAAAATTTAGTATAAAATTCAAAGTTTTCGCTCGAATTAAAAAAATATATATCGATCTGGATTTCTTTTTGACAAAGCCGTATATAAAGTATATCATAAAAATCCATTAATATTTATTGCTGATATTGTGTACATATGAAATCCACAACGGACATCAGCCAGACGTACAGCACCCCCCCAAAAATAGTAAAAAAATCTGATGTGGGCAACACATGACTTTCCTTATATAATGCAATGAATTTACTACTTTTACAGTAAAAAAAATAGGTTTTTCTTATAGTAGATACTTATATTTTTTCCAAGATATTGAATTTTCGACAATGAGTCGTCATTTTCATTGATTTAGCGTCATTTTAATCCATTTGGCGAGATTTTCGTTAACTTGGCAACATTTCAAAAAGTCGCCAAGTTGGCTACATTCTGCCAAATTCGTCGCCAAAATCTCGCCACGCTTTACCGACGGAGAAATAAGTTACTCTTATAACAGATAAATATTGGCGTTCAAATACAACAGTATTACTCGAAGTATATTTCCTCATGAATGGAACGAGCTAGATCCACGAGAATGATGTCACCCAATTTATCGCATGGTATTACATATGAAAAGTGAACATGTTTCTCAATAGGAAATATATTTTTTTTTATTTTATATGACTTTTTGATAATTTTTTTGAAAAATGTTAAATATCTCGAGAACGGTTCATGTTAGCGTTCTAAATTTTATGTTAATCGTTTTCAAATGAAAAATTACATAAGAAATGTCTATTTGCGTAATGTTATTAGCGGTTTTGATTTTTTGACGATTTTTTCAAAATTTCACTCGATAATTTAGGCGGGTTCTGAACATTCGATTTCGTTTAAAAACAATAGGATTCCAGTGTTTACGGATGGTGATTTTTTTTACCAAAGTTCGTTCGAATCGGTCCATTCGTTCGTTAGTTATCGTCTCCACAGACCCACTGACACACACACACACACACACACACACACACACACACACACACACACACACACACACAGACATCACTTCAAAAATGTTTGATTCGTGATCAGGGATGCTTGAAGCGTGCTCTCCCGTCGAAAACTCGAATTCGAATTTTCGACCCCGTCACAATACTTTCCTTATACATGATGTACATAAGGAAAGTAATAATTGAATTTTCTATAAATAAAAATACTTTGTAACACATTACATAGTTGAAAAGTGTTTATGCTTTTGTTCATTCTGTCTGTCTGTATGACTGTCGATTCGCATGATAACTACCGGAAAAATGACTCTCAGAACCATAGGGATAAATTCAAGAAGTAGGAAGTCTTATACATTTCATCTACACAGTATATACTTTGAAGCTATGGAGAGATTACGTCTGGGTATTGAATTCAAGGACGTATATTGCTTATAAAGTTTTACATGCAAAACAACGCACATGCTGTCTTGCATTAACTGCAACAGATGTTGCGAAATTGGAATAACAGGTGCTATTCTATGTAAATACAATTAAAAGAAATATGATGTGGTCAACACATGACTTTCCTTATATAATGCAATGAATTTACTACTTTTACAGCAAAAAATTAGGTTATTCTTATAGTAGATATTTATATTATTTTCAAGATATTGAATTTTCGTCAATTAACCGTCATTTTCATTGATTTAGAGTCATTTTTATCCAGTTGGGGAGATTTTCGTTAATTTGAATACATTTAAAGAAGTCGCCAAGTTGGCGACATTCCACCAAATTGGTCGCCTAAATTACGCCAAGCGTTATGGAATGAGAAATAAGTTGTTCTTATAGCAGATACATAACTATTGGTGTTCAAATACAAAAGAATTACTCAACCTTTTCTCTTGAATGGAACGGGCTAGATCCACGAGAATGATGTCACCGAATTTATCGCATAATATTACATATTAAGAGTGAACATGTTTCTCAACAGTTAATATTATTTTTTAATTTATGGGGATTTTTTGATAAATTTATTTGAAAAATCCGCAATATCTCGAGAACGGTCCATGTTAGCGTTCTAAAGTTTATATGAATAGTTTTCTAAAGAAAAATTACATAAGAAATGTCTACTTGCGTAACTTTATTAAAGGTTTTGAATTTTTGATGATTTTTTCAAAATTTCACTCGAAAATTTAGGAGGATTCTGAACATTCAATTGCGTTTAAAAAATCTGATGTGGGCAGCACATGAATTTCCTTATATAATGTAATGAATTTGCTACTTTTTCAGTAAAAAAATAGGTTTTTCTTATAGTAGATACAAAAATTATTTCCAAGATTATGAATTTTCGACAATTAGTCGTCATTTTCATTGATTTAGCATCATTTTTATCCATTTGGCGAAATTTTTATTAATTTGGCAACATTTCAAAAAAGGCGCCAGGTTGGCGACATTCCGCCAAATTCGTCGCCAAAATCTCGCCAAGCGTTATGCATTAAGAAAAAAGTTATTCTTACAGCAGATAAATGACTATTGGCGTTCAAATACAAAAGTATTATTCAAAGTATATTTTTTCATGAATGGAAAGAGCTAGATCCACGAGAATGATGTCACTCAATTTATCGCATGGTATTACATATGAAAAGTGAACATGTTTCTCAATAGGAATTTTTTTTTATGTGAATTTTCATAATTTTTTTGAAAAATGTACAATATCTCGAGAACGGTTCATGTTAGCGTTCTAAAATTTATGCCAATCGTTTTCTAATGAAAAATTACATTAGAAATGTCTATTTGCGTAACTTTATTAGCGGTTTTGATTTTTTGACGATTTTTTCAAAATTTCATTCGAAAATTTAGGGGGGGGGGTTCTGCACATTCGATTACAGATAAAAACAATAAGCTTCCAGTGTTTATAGATTGTGATTTTTGTACCAAATTTGGTTCGAATCGGTCCATTCGTTCCTCAGTTATCGTCTCCACAGACTCACTGACACACACACACACATACTTTCACACACACACACACACACACACAGACACACACACACACACACACACACACACACACACACACACAGACATCACTTCAAAAATGTTTGATTCGTGATCAGGGATGCTTGAAACGTGCCCTCCCGTCGAAAACTCGAATTCGAATTTTCGACCCCGTCACAATACTTTCCTTATACATTATGTATATAAGGAAAGTAATAATTGGCTTTCAGTATTCACGGATTGTGAGTTTTGTACCAAATTTCATTCGAATCGCTCCATTCGTTAGTGAGATATCGTCTCCACAGACTCACTGACACACACATACTTTCACATACACACACACACACACACACATACTTTCACATACACACACACTCACACATACTTTCACATACACACACACACACACATACTTTCACATACACACACACACATACAGACATCACCTCAAAAATGTTTGATTCGTGATTAGGGATGCTTGAAACGTGTCCTCGCGTCGAAAATTCGAATTCGAATTTTCGACATCATCACAATATATACTTTCCTTATACTTTATGTATATAAGGAAAGTAATATGTCCATCTGTATATGTTTACGTGTGTGTTCGGACGCATTTTCAAGGGAGAACGATTGTATAGAATATCATGAAATTTAGTGGGTAGTATTGGAATAGCCCCAATTAAAATTCAGGCCATTTTTCGAGTTTCTAGGACCAGAGTTTTTTTTTATATATTAATAAAAATTGAACCTTTTATATAGATTGCATTATGTAGACAATATTTTTTCTACAAAATTATTTGAAGAAAAATATATCATGCTGCTCAGCAACGGAAGTAATCCTATGAGTTTATATCACAGTCGCTTTATATTAACGATTTTCGGATTTAAATGATAAAAATTGTATATAAAAATAATTTTCATTAGAGTTGCATTTTCGACTGTATTATATCAATTACGGTCTTCTGATTTAAAGATTACTGGAATTATTGGTATTTTAATATTTTGCGTTATCTATTATATTTTGGCAAAACATTTTCAATATTATTTTTAGGCAATAATTGAAACAGAATAAAAAAATGGCACGGTTGTATATTCTAGTTCCAATTTAAAGCTATCACTTTGGTATATGCTGCTCCAATTTCTTTTTTTTTTTAATTATTTACAAACAGGACCAGGATGTTTTATTCTTCCGGTCTGCCTGAGAAGATAATTTCATATAGAGGGAGCATAGATTCCTAAACTTCTTTTTAGGAGAATTAAATTAAATATTATAGTAGAATGTTCTGAATAACTTATGTCATTTTGAATACATTAGGAATTTGCATATAGTTTAAATCAGAAGCAACGTCTTTTATATCTGTAATTCTATATAAATAACATTGTAAATTGCGATTTTATATGTCTATTATTTCAGCACGGGAGAACTGATGTCTGTGTTGTTAGACATGTTAGAAGTAAGAGAAAATGAAAAAAAAAATGATGTGGGCAGCACATGACTTTCGCTGCAGACTCATATTCACGCTATTTATTTCTTCAATAGTTCATTAAATCGAATTTAATTGCAGAAAATAACAACTATAATTATTTTAAATTACACTGAAATTGCAATTTTAATTACATTTTTGTTTTCATTTCGTATTTGGACATATTTTCAATGGTGGCGTTGCGAATATGCGAAAAAACTAAAATAGCTCGAGAACGGCTAGTCCCAGAATAATGGGGTTGATGTTCATATTTTTGTCGTCAAAAATTATGTATGGAATAAGCATTTGAATGATATAGACTCTATACATAGTAGTACTCTAATAATAGACTACGTATTCTCTATATTATAGAGCATACGTAGTCTATTATTTTTAGAATCAACGATTCCTGTTGTCCATTTCGCAAAAAAGGCAGGTTCTTTTTTTCTGAATAGTATCGAAATCTAATCAGCACAAGAATAAACTACAAGTAATATATTTATCAAATTTTATGAAATTCGGTCAGTTAGTTTTTCAATTAGAGTGGATAAAATTATGCACAGACAGAAAGACAGACGCACACACACACACCAACGTCATGCCAAAAATAGTTTTTTGTTCATGTTCTATAGATCCCAAAACGTGTAGATCCGTCAAAAATATGAGTTGTGATTTTCGTTATGATTCCAACGCTCTCTTTATACATTTCCATGTATTGCAGGAAAAGAAAATATCTGATGTGGGCAGCACATGACTTTCCCTGCAGATTTATATTCACGTTCTCTTTATTTTAATTAAATTTAATTCACATTTAATTCAATTTTCGTTCTCATTTGGTAATAAATATTCGGTAATAAATATTTGGTAATAAATATTTGGTAATAAATTTGGCATACATATATATATATATATATATATATATATATATATATATATATATATATATATATATATATATATATATATATATATGTATATATATATATATATATATATATATATATATATATATATATATATATATATATATATATATATATATATATATATATGTATATATATATATATATACATATATATATATATATATATATATATATATATATATATATATATATATATATATATATATATATATATATATACATATATATATGTGTATGTATATATATATATACATATATATATGTATATGTATATATATATGTATATATATATATATATATATGTATATGTATATATATATGTATATATATATATACATATGTATATATATATATATATATATATATACTATTGCGATAAAGTGAGACAAAATAGGATATATCCCAAATAAGCCTGAAATTAAAGAACTATTCACTACAAAGGAGGAGGCGCAAATGCTGCTCAAATTCCCTAGTAGAATACATGTATGAAAGTAGAAAAGAACGGGAGTGACCATATGAATTACATAAGAATGGTAGGGGTGGATTGCGACACCCCTTTCCCGCTTAAAGCAGCTTTTACAACCCGGGTAACGCTCACGGAACCAACATAATTCCATGGTCAGCCTCCCAAATGTGCGAAAATAAAAGCACCAGAACAGACTCAGAACCAAAGAAGTAAACGAATCCATGAAGAAGAAACATCCGCTAGTCCAACCCGATGGAACGTCTCTTTATATAAGTAAAGTTGCTCATGCGCAGAGAAATATCAGGATAATAGTTACGCAGTCATGAATATAAATCTCTATATCAACAATCAGATTACAAATTTTCTTTAAAAAACGATTTGTAATAATGTTGTACAAAATTGACTGGATAATTTCTTTTTATAGCTTCATCTGCAAATTTTTTACATTTGCAAATGCAGACTTTCCTAAAAGTATTATAATTTTGGTTTCTTCTAAAATGTCCAATTATTATATTTCTGAAGACATACTTTGCAAGGTTTGAATTCCAATCGATAATATGATTTACCTTGATCCTGTATGAATCTCTTTTGTCGTGTAACTCTGTGTATATTCCATATTTCTTGTGTTTTTTGATAGCTAAATCCAAGAATTTTACCGATCCGTCCTCACACGCTGGATTTTCAATAAGGTCCAATTCGCTTGGGTAGAATGAAAAGTCAAAACATGGGGTGTTTTCATAGCCCCCAATTATCACATCATCGACATAACACAAGAAATATGGAATATACACAGAGTTACACGACAAAAGAGATTCATACAGGATCAAGGTAAATCATATTATCGATTGGAATTCAAACCTTGCAAAGTATGTCTTCAGAAATATAATAATTGGACATTTTAGAAGAAACCAAAATTATAATACTTTTAGGAAAGACTGCATTTGCAAATGTAAAAAATTTGCAGATGAAGCTATAAAAAGAAATTATCCAGTCAATTTTGTACAACATTATTACAAATCGTTTTTTAAAGAAAATTTGTAATCTGATTGTTGATATAGAGATTTATATTCATGACTGCGTAACTATTATCCTGATATTTCTCTGCGCATGAGCAACTTTACTTATATAAAGAGACGTTCCATCGGGTTGGACTAGCGGATGTTTCTTCTTCATGGATTCGTTTACTTCTTTGGTTCTGAGTCTGTTCTGGTGCTTTTATTTTCGCACATTTGGGAGGCTGACCATGGAATTATGTTGGTTCCGTGAGCGTTACCCGGGTTGTAAAAGCTGCTTTAAGCGGGAAAGGGGTGTCGCAATCCACCCCTACCATTCTTATGTAATTCATATGGTCACTCCCGTTCTTTTCTACTTTCATACATATATATATATATATATATATATATATATATATATATATATATATTTATATATTATATATATATATATATATATATATATATATATATATATATATATATATATATATATATATATATATATATATATATATTTATATATTATATATATATATATATATATATATATATATATATATATATATATATATATATATATATATTTATATATTATATATATATATATATATATATATATATATATATATATATATATATATATATATATATATATATATATATATATATATATATTTATATATTATATATATATATATATATATATATATATATATATATATATATATATATATATATATATATATATATATATATTTATATATTATATATATATATATATATATATATATATATATGTATATATATATATATATACACACCAGTATCGCATAAATCACAAAATTCCAACCAATCCCCGATGGAAACGGCTAAAGTTTTCTTTATTACCGAAAAAAGAATTATAGCATGCCCGCAAGAAATAAATAGGATAGTGTTTTTTTAAAGCTTCGGTTACGATTTTTTGATTACATTTATTGCAATCCCTTTTGAATGTGTTGTAAGCCTGGTTTCTCTTGAAATGGCGGACATGGATGCTTCTGAAAACATTTTTAGTAAGGTTCGTCCTCCAATATATAAGATGGCCAATCTTGATTTTGTAAAAATCGCGTTTGTCGTATAAAGTTGTATAAGTACCATATCGTTGATGTTTATTTATTGATATGTTCAAAAAAATTAACTGCACCATTCTCGTCAACTTGGTTTTCGATCAGTTCCAATTCTTTTGGATAAAAGGTGAAATCGAAATTAGATGTGCCTTCAAAACAAACGAAGAACAAACACATCGACCACACAACGGAAATATGGCATCTCATAAAGAATATGTGTGCCTTTTTCATAAGTAGATAGATAAATATCTGCCAAAATGGATAAGCAGGCTCCCGCCATGGGTATACCTTTACTTTGTTGGTAATAGCCATGTCCGTCATGTAAAATATTCTCTTTTAGCACCAATTCCACGAGATCCAAATATCTACGAAATGTAATAATCACTTTTAGGTCATATTCTTCATGTAAATTCTTCAGTATGAGGTACAGCTATGTTAAGTCAATATTATTAAACAAATCTCGAAAGTCATAGCTTTTAAATCTGATGTCCCTGTGGCAAAATTTGAGGCGATTTATGACCTCTTGTCCGTTCTTAATCATAACAGTATTTTGTTTATTAAGATTAATCATAACATGTTTAGGGATATTCAAAAGCTTCAGATTTGCCTGGGTTAGGTAAGTTCCACATCCAACAGTGACTGTGCGGATTTTGACAGGTACATTGTGTAATTTAGGAATAAGAATTAAATATGGAAACTTGACAGATTTCAATTATATTCCTATACGTTTATATAAAGCCTTTATCCTGTTAGTCAAAACGCTACCGTTATTGGACAATTGAGCATACATGGTGCGATCTTGATAACACATTTGTAAAGTGTCCACATAATATTTTCTACAAGTAAAGGCATAATGTGAAACAATTTTATCCGTGTAGGTCAAAACAAAACTTTCTTTAACACAATGAATGGAAGTTGGAATGGAAGGACCCTTGGTTTTATGATGTTGCTTTAGGTAGTGTAGACGGAATGCGTTGTAAAAGTGACATTTTCCCATTCCTTAAAATCTTGGATAGGTAAACTATACTTTACTGCCAATCTGTAAGTTAAAACTCCTAGATCGTTGTTAAAATCTTCTAAAACATCTTTAAAAACTTGTGTCAGAAATTTCGTACCGAGTCGAAAAATTTGTTTTAGTTTATGATCCTTGATCACTGCTAGATCGCCACGGGTATATATATAAATATATATATATATATATATATATATATATATATATGACGATATTTTGGCCTTGTGGATATATCGTTGAGCGAAACACGTTTGGAACCTCTGTGGATGGAAAGATCCTTGAAAAACTGGATCTTCAAAGGTTTTATCCAATATCATATTTTCGGATTGCAACTTTTCTTTTATTTTTTATTTATTGTCATTTTAATAATTTGAGCTTCCAGATTTTGATAATCCTTTCATGCTTGAACTTGTTTTGTATGTACTGCTCTTGAATGTTGATAAATTCATGTGTATTATTAAAAATTTAAAATTAAGATGGATTTAGCTTATATGGTAGCGATGATTTCCTTTTGTTAGATATTTCCTTTCTTATCATCTTTACTTTACTTTCCTCCGTGTTGTTTTTGAACCAGGGTATGGCAATGTTTATGTTTTAAATTAGTCTTATTATATTTATTTATTTTTAGATATATCTATCTTTCTGTCTGCATGCTTCATATTGCGATAATTATTCTAAAACGGAACCGATTATTTTGAATTACAGATATATGGTACATGTTATTATTTTAGTTCGCAGTCAAACATAATGGATTAAAAAGTCCCAAAACCACTGCTGATATACATTGTTCGACAATAACTCCTTTAACACTTAACATTATTTTCTACAATTTCAATATGTGGTACATATTACAGTCCGAGTTCGTTAATGAACTTGCACGAATTATTATTGCCCGTGATATGTCCCTTTACTGATGATTGTGGGATTATAACAAGATTAAAATTTCACCGATTACATTTTCTTCTTTTTCTTTGACCTAGATCGTCCGACCTACCGGAATTTGTAAGGTTTCTTTCAGGACGGCCTGGACGTGCCACCCAATTTTGACCGGAACCCAGTGGGAGATGCATCCTCAGGGATTGTACCCTCCTTCCCCTACCACCAACCTCTCGGAAAGACTTAAGGATTCACATGTTTAAACGTGATCTTCTCCGCGTGAACACGGCGACAAATTGGGTAGTGGCAGGAATCGAACTCGGGTCGTCCGATTGCAATCCCCGCACGCTAACCACTGGGCTGTAACGCCCCTAACAGTTTAGATATGCGAGGTAAATTAATGTTTTATAAGTCGAGTTCGTTGCTAAATGCAACCAAATAAAACGTTCGCGTAGTTTGCTCACTTTACTGCATGCTCCATGACAACCCAATGTGAGATGAGTACGTGTTAGCAAATATAATCCGCTGCCTCATTCAAAATCTTCCGATTGCCACTCCTTTTCGCAACTACAAACTTTCTTGCAGCTGCAAACTTTTTGCAGCTACCGATTGCGACTCATTTTTGCAGCTATACTCACAAGGGAAGGCTTTGCAATAGTTCACTCGGATTGCAATCTTTCATGTCCTATCTTTTAAAGGACCATAGATAATGATAAAACGCAACGGCTTTCATCTGCTAAGTGATACGGGGTGCCACAATAACAATCTGAAGTTGTCATGCAAACGTGCTCTACTGACGTGTATTATTAACATTTTAGTGTGAAAATATTATCCTTTTCAATTATTATTATTATTTTGAAATAAAATGGACAATAATGGTAAGTAGTAAACGATAAATGTATTACTAATATAATGTATATCCTATTAATTAGCTAAACAACTGCCAAGACATGGCCCGTAAAGTTTGATCATACACAACAAAGACAAAGGCTGAAATTTTTGGTAACCAAAACTGAACTAATCAACAAAACTATTGACTGTATTACAATGAAAGTCAAAGCAAATGAAATTTGTAAAATAATGAATGATTTAAATTCTCTGTAAGTTTGAAATTATGAATGGGAATGATTAAATGTGTGATCAATAATAATGAAAACGTTACAATGTGCACATTTAACAAATGCATAATCATTGCAATTTACAATGAAACAAGTTGCTGAACCAATATTAAATACAGTTGCCATTACCTTGTTAAATTTTGTAATGTATTTTTCAACAGAATATCCAGCTTTTGTCCAAGAATATATTATCATATCTTGAAATATATCAGCGCCAAGTTACTCGTACGCAAATGAATGCATTTTTAAAATAAATAATCTGTCATTTAACTTTCTGTTGACCTCTTCATCGATGTTGGGTCAAAATTCATCGATGTCTTTAATATGGACCCCTTCAATGCATGCAACTCGAATTTTTATGTAGTCTTCGACACGTTTTACAAATGCCTTATAAGAATTGAAGAAGTAACAGTCTAACGGCTGAGCATATTTTGTTGTTTTTTCAGGTATTATTTAACAATAGTAATAACTGAAAAGGATAATATTTTCACACTAAAATGCAAATAACACACGGCAGTAGAGCAGGTTTGCATGACAACTTCAGATTGTTATTGAAGCGCTCCCTATCACTTAGCAGGTGAAAGCCGTGGCGTTTTATCATTATTCATGGTCCTTTACAAGATAGGACATGAAAGATTGCAATCCGAGAGAACTATTGCAAAGCCTTTCCTTGTCATTGAAAGATCCATCACTGAACAGAACTCGACATTTAAATGTGAAACCAAAATAAAATTCATCACCAAATATGCACCTGAGAATTATAGATATTATATTTAATATTTCACGATTTTCCAACTAAATACAGTCCCAAATAGATGATACCGCTTTTGGCTAAAAACAAAGTAACCCCCACATTTTTTTGTTCGGGATATTAAATTAAGAAATGACCCCGAATATGAATTATCCACCTAAAAAGAACGAGATACATTACGGAGAAATTGCCATGTACCTTTCGCATATTAAATTTGGCCGTAGCAGATAAGTTATGTACCCTACAAACCCGGTCTCAAATGCAAAATAAATAAATCTTTGAGCATACCTATATCATTTTTTTCCTGATAATATTGTGTAAAATTTTGCCTCCCAAAGAGTTTGATTTCGATGAAATAACATTTTAAATTTCGGAGAAGACATTACGAGCACTTCTAGAATGATATTCATCGTGTATTCAGGCTGATGCATGTTTTTGTGGTAATATAAAAATAGCTACTGAATCAGCAGATTGGATTTAATATGAAGTTACAACAACAGGACGCACGATGAATAAGAATATAAGTTTAAGGAAATGAATACGAGTACTAACCTTCAACTAAGGATTAAAACAATTTTTTGTAAAATATATTTAAAATACTAGAATTTTCAATATAATTAAATAAATACATAATAAGAAAAATTTCTTTTGATATGATAAAAACCTCAGAACGCTATCATAAACCGTTATTGGGACAAACGTTTTCATTTCGATTCAAATAGTTCTGAAATTTCATTACGAGTAGTTTTGCAATAATATCCATCGTTCGTTTTGGCTGATATATATTTTTCTTGTCGGATGAAAATAACTGCTGAATCGGCGGATTGTATTTATTATGAGGTCAATATAACAGGACGCGCAGTAGGACATACAAATGAATGAATAAAATGAGGAACTGCAACTAAGGATAAAAATGAATGTTTGAAAGAAAAAGCTTATCAGAAATTTTATTACAGTTAAAAAAATAAATAAGTATTTTTTCTGTTAAATAAATAAACTTCAACTAAACTGCAACTAAGAGTTAAAACGAATTTCAAAAAAATACATCTTTACAATATCTGGAATTTCAGAAAATTTAAATAAATAAGTAACTTTTTCTGGAAATCGTAGGACAAAAAGTTTAGAATTCTAACATGAACCGTTATCGAGACAAAGATTTTAATTTCGATAGAAAAAAAAAATATAAAATTTCCGGAACACATTTCGAACACATTTCAAATGATATTTTACTTGTGTTTTGAGTTGATATATATTTAAAAAAACTTAAAACGCTATTATGAACTATTATCATGAACATGTTTGTAAATAATAAATTATCCAAAAAATTATGTAAAATTAGTTGTCCCCTTCCCATATGAAATGGTATGCATGAAATGTATTAATATCATTCTCGTGGTTCAAATTTGTTCCATATAAAAAATACGATTTGTAATATATTTTTTTATTTTGACACCCAAGAATTCGTCAATAGCTTTCTTTTTCACAGGATATTATTTAAATATCAATTGCAGTTTGATGAGACTAATGAACACGTGTACGAAAAATCACCCTGTTTCTTGTTTGTTTGATCCAGGCCGTCCGACCTACCAGTGGATATAAGGCACCTCTTTGGACGCTCCGGACAGTACCACCCAATTTAGACTGAAACCCTGTCAGAGCGGTATCTACAGGGACGGAACTCGGTTCATCCGAATGCAATTATCGTGTCTTAACCACTGAGCTGTTCCACCCCCAGTCACCCTGTTTGCGACTTTATTGAAATTAAGTTTCAAAAACGTTAATTTCAATTTACGTGGAGTCAATTCAATGTCAAAATCTCTATTGTGGATCCTGTACGCCAATAATATCGCGTGAAAGTAGTAAAGTTATTGCATTCTGTAAGGAAAGTCATGTGTTGTTCACATCAGTGCAAATGATTAAGAGGAAAACGTCTATTCATTTCTGTTAAGAAAAACGGGATGAACAAATTTCATTGACATCCTTTAACAGCTTTGCAAAACCCATAAAATAATTGAAAGGAAAACAACTGTAATTTCATAATTGACATTTCCATTAATTTATGCCTTATAGAATAGAGTTTGAAATACATTATAAATGAAGGTCTAAAGAAGCAACTGTACATCAGCCACCAAGTGTTTTTTGTCATATGCAGAAAAGAGCGTAATTATTCTCGAACAAAAAATCACACGGCTTACTCTCAATGCAATTATAAATCTTTTTGCTTGACCAACTATAAAAAGACTGTAAATATTGCCTATAATATTACAGTTAATATCTGCAACTGCTTCAAAATGAACCAAGCAGTGATCTTTTGCTCCGCTTTAATTCTGGTAGGCAGTATTTTAATAGTAAAAAAACCTGATGTGGGCAACACATGAATTTCCTTATATAATGTAATGAATTTACTACTTTTCTACAGTAAAAAAATAGGTTTTTCTTATAGTAGATATTAATAATATTTCCGAGATATTGAATTTTCGACAATTAGTCGTCATTTTTATTGATTTAGCGTTATTTTTATCCATTTGGCGAGATTTTCGTTAATTTGACAACGATGAAAAAAGTCGCCAACTTAGCCACATTCCGCCAAATTCGTCGCCAAAATCTCGCCAAGCGTTATGCACTAAGAAATAAGTTATTCTTACAGCAAATAAATGACTATTGGCGTTCAAATACAAAAGTATTACTCAAACTATCTTTTTTCATGAATGGAACGAGTTAGATCCGCGAGAATGATGTCACCCAATTTATCGCATGGTGTTACATATGAAAAGTGAACATGTTTCTCAATAGGAAATATATATTTTTTTTATTTTATATGACTTTTGATCATTTTTTCTTGAAAAATGTATAATCTCTCAAAAACGGTTCATGTTAGCGTTCTAAAATTTTTGTCAATCGTTTTCTAATAAAAAATTACATAAGAAATGTCTATTTGCGTAACTTTATTAGTAGTTTTGATTTTTTGACGATTTTTTCAAAATTTCATTCGAAAATTTAGGGGGGTTTTGAACATTCGATTGCGTATGAAAACAATAGGCTTCCAGTGTTTACGGATTGTGATTTTTGTACCGAATTTGGTTTGAATCGGTCCATCCGTTCGTCAGTTATCGTCTCCACAGGCTCACTGACACACACACACACACACACACACACACACACATACTTTCACACACACACACACACATACTTTCACACACACACACACACACACAGACATCACTTCAAAAATGTTTGATTTGTGATCAGGGATGCTTAAAACGTGCTCTCCCGTCAAAAACTCGCATTCGAATTTTCGACCCCGTCACAATACTTTCCTTATACATTATGTACATAAGGAAAATAATATTATGATTTTATTTGGAAAGTTGTTGATAACATCAACTTGCAAAGCACTAACGTTTGTAGTCGCATTCATAAAGAGATAGCATAATAAATTTAGATACAAAAGTGTCGACCTCATACATTTTCAGAACTAAAATCACCTTGACGCATAATTCTGGGTGACGCACAATTCAATGGTGGCTCTGTGATATCATTTTGGTCACGAAGAAATCGATTTGTGTGATCGTCACTCAAATTCGGTCTAAATTTTGAGAGAAAAGAGAACGACGTCGAGGTGTGCATTTCCGGTTCCTGAAATACACTGTATAAGAAAACTACATGGACTATAACGCTTATATTTTCCGCTGCAGGCTGCACAGACACACAGACAGAAAATGGGTAAGATGATGATAGTTTCAATATGCGAGATCATTGAAATGGAATTTTCGAGTCGCTCTTCATGCTAAGAATCGGTATGGGTTGTAATTACGCCGCCAACTTTGGCTGAAATTTACCTACTAACTTGAAAAATATATTTCGTTAATATTTCGGTTAGATAATCGGTGAAGTTCGAGTTACACATGGGATTTTAAATTTATTTGAAAGAGTATTACTGGATATTACTTTCCTTATATACATAATGCATAAGGAAAGTATTGTGACAGGGTCGAAAATTCGAATTCGAGTTTTCAACGGGAGAGCACGTTTCAAGCATCCCTGATCAAGAATCAAAAATTTTTGAAATGATGTCTGTGTGTGTGTGTGTGTGTGTGTGTGTGTGTGTGTGTGTGTGTGTGTGTGTGTGTGTGTGTGTGTGTCAGTGAGACTTTGGAGACGATAACTGACGAACGAATGGACCGATTCAAACTAAATTTTGTACAAAAATCACAATCCGTAAACACTGGAAGTCTATTGTTTTTATACGCAATCGAATGTTCAGAACCCCCTAAATTTTCGAATGAAATTTTGAAAAAATCGTCAAAAAATCAAAACCACTAATAAAGTTACGCAAATAGACATTTCTTATGTATTTTTTTATTAGAAAACGATTGGCATAAATTTTAGAACGCTAACATGAACCGTTCTTGAGATAATGTACATTTTTTTAAAAAATTATCAAAAAGTCATATAAAATAGAAAAAAAATATTTCCTATTGAGAAACATGTTTACTTTTCATATGTAATACCATGCGATAAATTGGGTGACTCCATTCTTGTGGATCTAGCTCGTTCCATTCATGAGAAAAGATACTTTGAGTAATACTTTTGTATTTGAACGCCAATTGTCATTTATCTGGTATAAGAATATCTTATTCTCCATCCATAACGCTTCGCGAGATTTTGGCGACAAATTTGACAGAATGTCGCCAACTTGGCGACTTTTTGAAATGTAGCCAAATTAACGAAAATCTCGCCAAATGGATAAAAATAACGCTAAATCAATGAAAATGACGACTCATTGTCGAAAATTCAATATCATGGAAAGAATATTAGTATCTACTATAAGAAAAACCCATTTTTTTACTGTAAAAGTAGTAAATTCATTACATTGTATAAGGAAAGTCATGTTTTGCCCACATCAGATTTTTTTTTAATCGTATTTATAAAAAATATATGTTTCTATTAGTAGCAAGCAAGTTTGTCATCAATGTCCTATTTTCCTTGAAAATTTATTTCCCAAGATTGGTTATAGATTGAGCTGGGATAACAATTGATATTTTTTCAACATCATATTTCTGAAGACGATGGTTGGTTTACTAAGAATTGCTACATTCAGTTTATATATTGCTTGCAACATTTATTTCTCAGGATTACAGCTTAGATGATAACTGCTATGCAATCAGCGTTCCAAAAGTGTTAGAAGTTTTAATAAAATCTGCACTCCCGATACTTTGCACAGAAAGAAAAAAATAATTGGCAGTGGGAATATTTATTCCACACTATAATTTTTCTTGAAACAGTTACTTTATAGGAGCGGGTATGATTAGAGCATGCATAATGACTAATATGGATGTAATTCTGGAGGAAGTAAGAATTTCACTTTTTATTCTGAAGATGTGACTTCCTTTTTTTTTTGTTTTTTTTTAACACATTGCAACAGAGTTAAAAAGTGTTTATGGATTTGGTCATTCTGTCTCTCTGTCTGCCGTTCTCGCGATAATTGGGGTAAAAATGACTTTATCGGAAATAAATTCCAGTATGTTTTTTAGACGGTCTGTGATATGTCTAGGAATGAAAATGAATCATATCACCCAATGAGTTTCAGATTTCTCCAGGGTCTTTCTTTCGGATTTTCTTCGGTTGGGAAGTTAAATTCAGTGGGCACACTGGGACTTAATATTTTAAACATTTTTAACCGAAGTTAACATTCCCAAATCGCTCCAAAAATTTTAATTAATCAAATTATTCGAATTATTCAAATTATCACATAAATTGGGTAAAAACAAATTCAGCAAAATATGATGTTGTTATTGTTATTGAGACCCAGACCGTCCGACCTACCAGAAAGGTTTAAGGCAACTGTTTGGACGGCCACCCAATTTAGACTTACCCAGTGGGGGAGAAAAATATGTTGGGGAGTTTTTAACTAAACATTGAAATAATAATTACACCCACGATATATGAAGAGATGCTTTATTTTTGAGTATTATCTCTGCATCTAAATTCTGCGCCAATGCAATTACAATATTTTAAATAATCACTAAACTTTCATTATTCCTACAGTAAAGCTTAATTTTATCATTAAACTATACTATGCAGAATGTAAACATATCAAGCGATTTCAAGGTAAGTTGCATAAGAATTTCTGAATTTCGTCCAAGCTAATTTATTTAATTTTGAAGTCTATAATTTAAGTAATATGAATAACATAATCCTTGATTTTGTTTAGAGAGACAGACGATTTATATTTCGATGGCATTATTTGAATAAATATCATTTTGTGTAACTAATATTGTCGTTTTCGAAGAAGTTTTAAGTTTTCAAGTGTAATAAACTATTGTAGTACTGTAATAATTTCAAAAATATCAGCGCTGAATGTATCACATTTTAATGTTGTTTTAATAAAATTGCATTTCTGTTGGAAAGTGCTTCATAATCACGGATTTATGCATGATTGGTCTTTCTTATTTTCTTCGATGTGAAAGGCCATAAAAATACATCTGTTCACTATAAAAAATACGTATTCTAATGTTTTTCAAAGATAAATTGAAATTCTGACTGAGTGTTTCACAATTCAAATATAATGGCATTTCATTCGACAGGTAGTTGCTGCAGTCTCATGTCAAGATGAGACGCCACCACCATCAGAACCTAACTGTGGAGAAAATACTTGCGGTGCGGATGAGTGCTGCATCACAGTAACATACACTTGGAAATATTGCAGGAAACTTGAGAGAGTGTAAGATATTTTCGTTGAATCTAGATGGAGTTATAAAGAGCAAACGAAAAATCGTCAAATTCGACTCTTATTATAATATCACTTGCACTATAATAACATGATCAAATTTAGATGATTCTGTTTGTTCACTAACAAATGCTATTAGACAATGACTATATTTAGAAACCTATTTTATTACTTTCCTTATATAGTGCATGATGTATAAGGAAAGTACTGTGACGGGGTCGAAAATTCGAATTCGAATTTTCGACGGGAGAGTACGTTTCAAGCATCCCTGGTCACGAATCAAATATTTTTGAAGTGATGTGTATGTGTGTGTGTGTGTGTGTGTGTGTGTGTGTGTGTGTGTGTGTGAAAGTATGTGTGTGTGTGTCCGCGAGTCTGTGGAGACGATAACTGACGAACGAATGGACCAATTCGAACGAAATTTGGTACAAAAATCACAATCCATAAACACTGGATGCCTATCGTTTTTATACGGAATCGAATGTTCAGAACCATCATAAGTTTTTGAGTGAACTTTTGAAAAAATCCAAAAAACTCAATCCGTCAAAAAACCAAACCGCTAATAAAGTTACGCAAATTGACATGTCTTATGTAATTTTTCATTAGAAAACGATTGACATAAATTTTAGAACGCTAACATGAACCGTTCTCGAGATACTGCATATTTTTCAAAAAAAAATTATCAAAAAGTCATATAAAATAAAAAAAATATTTCCTATTGAGAAACATGTTCACTTTTCATATTTTATACCATGCGATAAATTTCGTGACATCATTCTCGTGGATCTAACTCGTTCCATTCATGAAAAAAGATACTTTGAGTAATACTTTTGTATTTGAACGCCAATAGTCATTTATCTGCTGTAAGAATAACTTATTTATCCGTCCATAACGTTTGGCGAGATTTTGCCGACATATTTGGCGGAATGTCGCCAACTTGGACACTTTTTGAAATGTTGCAAAATTAACGGAAATCGCGCCAAATGGATAAAATCGACGCTAAATGAAATAAAATGAGGACTAATTGTCGATAATTCAATATCTTGGAAAGAATGTAAGTTATCTACTATAAGAAAAACCTATTTTTTACTGTTAAAGTAGTAAATTCATTGCATTATATTAGAAAAGTCATGTGTTGCCCACATCATGATTTTTTTCAGATTTATATCGTTAAAATTTTAATAGATGCATAGAGCGCAGTTTCTGTGAACAACTATACATAATAATTATATTTGAACGCCGGTAGTCATTTATCTACTGTAAGAATAACTTATTTCGTCGTCCATAACGCTTGGCGAGATTTTCACGACGAATTTGGTGGAATGTCGGCATTTTAGCGACTTTATTAATTGTTACTAAATTAACGAAAAACTCGCCAAATGGATAAAATTGACGCTAAATCAATGACGACTCATTGATGATGACGGTATGGAAAATGACGACTCATTGACGAAAACTCAATATCTTGGAAAGAAAAGAAGTACTATAAAAATAATTTTATTTTTCACTGAAGAAGTAGTAAATTCATTACGAAAGGAAAGTCATGTGCTGCCCACATCAGATTTTTTTTCTTTAGAGCAATAACTTGTATTAATATCAATAATTCATTCTTTTATCATAACTCGCACTAGCAGAATTAAAATATTTTTGTTTTTATATCAATGCCTCAATAGGATTGATGTGTCAATGACTACAACTATTTTAATAATAAATGTGTTTACCAGTAATTATATATAGTTTGAAAGGTAAAATTTGGTTTTCGCAAATAGAAATACAACTAGAAACTATTGTTAATTTAAATCATATCCACATGCTGACATTCAGGAGTAAAATGGGAATGAGTTTTATGTTTATCACACTTCGAACTTTACGATGTCAATGCGTATTATGATTCTTTTGGGTATTATGTATTTTTCGAAAAGTGAAATTTGTTTTTTACGTATAGCAAAACTGTTCGAAAGTATTAATAATTTAAATCATGCCCAAATGTGGAAATTTACACATTGTCCATTTGCTGACACAGGGTTAAAATAGAAGACACTTGGTGGTGTATGTTTTGTCAAACTTCGAACTTTGTGATGATAATACTTCTTATGTATATTTTGGTGATTCTGTTCATAAAATAGTCAACCAAAGTAAAATTACTGTTAAATGTAATAAAAATAAAATAATAATTGGATGACTAAGGTTCTTTAAAACTTAAACCGGACAAAAGAATGGCTCTAGAATATCGTAGATTTCCTTTCAACAAGATTTGTGAATTATAAAGAATAAAAAAAATATCTTAAGATGAAAATAAATTCTTTAAAATTTATTACGAATGACAGGACTTCACAAATTGTGAAATAGATATTAATAAACCAATAGCAGAAAAGAGGTGTGCTACTATCTGCTATTTAACACTTTGGCCAAAGTGCAAAACTGTAAATAGAAACGTGTGGAATTCATATACAAAAGTAAATTAATGAGTGTCACAAATTTTACAGCATTTTTTGAAGTGAAATATCTTTAGATCGCTTTATCATTTGAATTTCATATGTCGCAAAACGTTTGAAAATGCAAGTCATTTGAATTGGGTCCTTCCGAATTCTTGGCTGATTGAGAGCTGTATTTCAATCGTTTAAAGTGTTTGAAATGCGCTTCCAAGATGTCTTTTGTTGACATCTTGGTAAACTGCAACATTAAAATTTTAGAGGTAAGAAAATTTGAAATGAGTTTGGGTCATTTGAAATGGAATTAACTTATTCGAATATGGATATTTAGTTTATTAGAAATAATGCAATTTGTACTCGTTGTACGAAATAGGTTTTGCATTTCATATCATATGAATAACAATGCAAAAGTTCCAAATCTGGTTCAGTGCTTCTATCTAGAATCATTTTAGGAAAATACAGGAAATGTCTCTTATAGTAGCATTTTGTTAATTAGCCTGCATTTCATAATTACGATACGTTGTTCATTAAAACTTCTGTTTTTATTCGGTATTATGAGATGCACATTTTCAGCAATTTCTTTAACGTGGCATTTAAAATATTGAAGAATATTTTCAATATAAAAAAACTGATGAGGCATGACTTTCCTTGCAAAATGTAATTATTTTGAACTGTACTTGAAAACATCACATTGAAACATGACATTATTTTGAATTGTTGAGTTTTAAATTGTACATTAAAATGTGCGTCTTTTCTTAATGATAACACGTCTTATATTTCATACATTTTTTCTTGGTAAAACTATGCTTATAATTTACACACTAATAATAGAAATTATATAATTGAAAATAGGCAAGCAAAGTTACTTCTGTTCTGTGCCATAAATGCAAAGCACGCTTGAAAACAATTTAATGAACAGATAAATATTCCAAATTATATTTCATATGACCTTCACTCATTTCAAATGTTTTTTACCTATAACAGTTAGATGTTGCATATGCTAAGTAGAAATATAAACAAATTTTATCTTGAAAATTTCAATAAGGAATCTATAAATGTCATACCTGAGAGCCAATCACAGACAGAAGCAATAGCGTGCCTTATCTTAGTGAAATAAACCTGCTTTGACACACTTATCGCCAATCATGACAAAAAACAATATTCTTCCATTCATCCATTTTATGGCCTTTCTCAAACATTCGGGAATCCAAACATTCGTTTCCTTTTCGGGAATTATTAGAACACTAGCCGAAATCAACGGCCTAACAATGCGCAACCTCTCAATAATGTAAATTATTTAATAATTCGCTTTTCACATTTATTCGGCAAATCGAATATTTTTGTATATAACATCCCCTAAAGAAGAAAGTATTGAAAATTTTAAATTGCACACGTCTTCTTTCGAACTATCCACCAGTACACCAAATTAAACTCTTTATCTCATCCCGAAGCATACTATTTTATCATCTCTCCTTTCGAAGGTTCTTCTGTGGAACACACCCATAAATGAACATTTTTTAAAAACTCTGTTCGCCTTGTGTTTCTTATCAGATGATTGGCCCATATACCAAATATCAAGGCTCTATCACATTTAAAAGGAAGCGTGTCTCATTTATTCCGAAAATCGAATATATTGGTGTTCGGCACCCCCTAAAGTAGCAAATATTGGAAATCTGAAATTGCACACTTTCTTCCTTTCAAACTATCAAACTATTAGTACACTAAATGTGATGTCTTTATCCTATCGTGAAGCATGTTTTTCTATCACTTCATATTTGAAACATTTTTCGGTGTTGCACCACCTTAAATGATCATTTTTGAAAAACCGTAATAATCTTTGGGTTTTTTTTCTTATCAAATGATTACCCCATATTCTAAATTTCAAGCCTCTGTCACATTGTAAAGGACGCGTGTTTCATTTGTTCGTCAAATCTAGCATTTTAGTGTGCGGCACCCCATACAATAGCAAATGTTATAAAACTAAAATTGTCCACTAATGTATTTTCTAACTATCTATACGGATACCAAATTTGAAGTCTCTATCTCATCGCGAAGCATGCGTTTTCAATCATTTCACCTTTCGAATGCTTTTCTGTGGAGTACCCACCCCCTTAAATATGTATTTTGGAAAAACTCCATTTTTCTTGGGTTTTCTATCAAATGATTCACCCATATGCCAAATATTAAGCCTCTATCACGTTCAAAAAGGGGTGTTTCTACTTCATTCCGAAAGTCGAACATTTTTGTGTGCGACACCCCCTAAAGTAGAAAGTATTTAAAAACTGAAATTATACACTTTCTTCCTTCCAAACTATCTACCCGCACACCAAATTTCAAATCTCTATCTCATCCCAAAGCATGTTTTATTTATCAATTCACCTTTCGAACGTTTTTCTATGGAGCTCGAACGTTTTTGAAAAACTATATTTGTCTTGGGTGTTTTCATCAAATGATTAGTCTGTATACCTAATTTCAAGCTTCTATCAAATTTTAATGGAACCGTTTCTCATTTATTCAGTAAATCGAACATTTTGGTGTCCGGCACCCCCTTAAGTAGAAAATATTTGATATCTGAAATTGCACACTTTCTTACTTTCAAACGATTTACCCATACACCAAATTTGAAGTCTCTATCTTATGACAAAGTATGCTTTCCTATCATTTTTTTATTTCACTTTTTGAATGTTTTGGTGTGGAGCGCCCCCTCTAGAGAACGTTTTCGAAAAATTCAATTTTCCCAGAGGGGGGGATATCGAACGATCGAGCCGTATACCAAATTGCAAGTCTCTATCTATTCGGGAAGTGCATAAAAATGTGTGATAGACAGACAGACGGACATATGACAATTAGTATATACTAGCTAAATACCCGTTGAAAATCAACGGTCTCACAATAAGCAACCCCTGAATAATGTAAATTTTTTAATAATGCGCTTTTCACCATTCGACAAATCGAATATTTTGATGTGTAGAACCCCCTAAAGAACCTTCTCCCTATTACCTTCTCACAGACAGGATGGGACTGATGTGGCGCCATGGATTGTATGCATATAACAGTGGTTGTAAATGTTCATAAAAGAGAACTTTTAACAAATGTCAACTTGTAAAACTACAATTCTCTAGAAATTTATAACCCCTGTCAGGTATGGCTCATATCGTGGAAGGTTCAGGACCTCCCGGCTGTGGGTGTAGGAGACCCTCCGGTCTTCATTTTCCATTGGGACACATAAGAAATGAGCGTCACTTGTCAGGCCAGTAAAATTAGTCGGAAGCGAACCGCCCTTTTCTCGCACATCGTGAAATATCGAATGAGAAGACGAGGTGATTTCCACCCTATTTTTTTGTTCCCCCGTTTCAAAAATCTGAAGAGAATCGATTTTAAAATGTAAAGTAGGTCTCCCAAGTTTATCTGCACTGGTTTTCGAAGCCCGATCCGATACGTATTTTGATGCAGTTTTAATAAACGCTGTGTTCGCTGACCCTCTCTAACGGCAGCCTGATGCATTCAGCACCGAACCAAAGACTTTTTTTCCGTTGCGACCACATACACTTAAGTGCAGCTCGTAGTCCCACACAACCTTTCAGCCAACCAAGTTTATGGCCGCTCTAAGCCAAATCGAGCTAGGGCAGAGGAAGATCGAGAATTGCTTTCATCGGGCCGTGGCGGTCATGGGAACAGTGAGGACTTCGCCACTTTTGATACGCAGTACCACACAACTACAGTGGTAACACCGCTCGGAAAATAGGCGGCGTAGTGTGGGCTATCCTTTGTACCCTTATACTACATTAAGCCGTAACAACTGTGTGAACTGCAGGAACAGTACTCGACCGCAGTTTTGATCTCACCTCACGACAGAGTCGATTTAATATTTTACTATTATTAATTTAATATTTTACCTCATGAGCTTAAGTTCGCAAAGTAAACTAGTTGTCTTAAGAATAATCAGAAACATTATTTTTATATATATACATATATATTATTCTAATTAGTGTAATTGCTAACGATTATTTGTACTGCACTTCTTACCGATCTCTCCTTTCTAGCTTAGCTTTGATCTAAATCGAGTTCCTAGTCTCTAGGCCACATTGTAAAAAATCTGATTTATGCAGCACATGAATTTCCTTATATAATGCAATGTATTTACTACTTTTACAGTAAAAACAAAGTACGTTATTCTTATAGCAGATACATATATTTTTTCTATGATATTGAATTTACGTCAAAAAGTCGTTATTTTATTGATTAACCGTCATTTTTATCCATTTGCGAAATATTTTGATTTTGTAACATTTAAAAAAGTCGCCAAGTTGACGATATTCCACCAAATTCGTCGCCAAAATCTCGCCAAGCGTTATGGACGGAGAAATAATTAATTCTTAAAGCAGATGACTATTGGCTTTCAAATACAAAAGTATTACTCAAACTATCTGTTTTCATGAATGGAACGAGTTAGGATCCACGAGAATGATGTCACCAAATTTATCGCATGATATTACATACAAAAAGTGAACATGTTTCTCAACAGGAAATATTTTTTTTTATTTTATATAATTTTTGATATTTTTTTAAAAAAATTTACAATATCTCGAGAACGGTTCATGCTGGTGTTCTAAAATTTATGTTAATCGTTAGCTAATGAAAAATTACATAAGAAATGTCTATTTGCGTAACTCTATTAGAGGTTTTGATATTTTGATGATTTTTTAAAAAAATTCACTCGAATATTTAAGAGAGTTCTAGAACATTCGCAAAATTCTAAATTTCTGAATCTTAGATGTATAAGTTTAGTTCTTTTTACTTTTCTTATATACATACATATAATGTATAATGAAAGTATTGTGACGGGGTCGAAAATTCAAATTCGTGTTTTCAACAGGAGAGAAGGTTTCGAGCAACCCTGATCACGAATCGAACATTTTTGAGGTAATGTCTGTGTGTGTGTGTGTGTGTGTGTGTCATTGAGACTGTGGAGACGATATCTCACAAATGAATGGAGCGATTCGAATGAAATTTGGTACAAAAATTTCAATCCATAAATAGTGGAAGCCTATAGTTTTCAAATACAATCGAATATTTAGAACCCCCTTAAATTTTCAAATGAAATTTTGAGAAAGTCATGAAAAATCAAAACTTTTATTTAAATTATGCAAATATATATTTCTTAAGTAATGTTTCCTTCAAAAAACAATTGACATAAAATTTAGAACACTAGCATGAACGATTCTCGAGATATTGCACATTTTTCAAATAAATTTATCAAAAAATCCCATAAATTAAAAAAAAAATATTAACTTTTGGGAAACATGCTTACTTTTCATATGTAATATCCTGCGATAAATTTAGTAACATCATTCGCGTGGATCTAGCACGTTTCATTAATGAGAAAATATACTTTGAGTAATACTTTTGTATTTGAACGCTAATAGTCATTTATCTCCTATAAAAATAACCTATGTCTTCGTCCATAACGCTTGGCAAGATTCTAGCGACAAATTTAGGGGAATATCGGTAACGACTTTTTTAAATGCAGACAAATTAACGAAAATCTCGCCAAATGGATAAAAATAACTCTAAATCAATGAAAATAACAACTAATTGAATAAAATGAAATATCTTGGAAAGAATATAAGTATCTACTATAAGATTAACATATTTTTTTACTTTCCTTATATACATAATATATAAGAAAAGTATTGCGACGGGGTCGAAAATTCGAATTTGAGTTTTCGACGGGAGATCGCGTTTAAAGCTTCCCTGATCATGAAGCGAACATTTTTTAGGTGATGTCTGTGTGTGTGTGTGAAAGTTTGAGTGTGTGTGTATTTGTGTGTGTCAGTGAGTCTGTGGAGGCGAAATCTCACGAACCAATAAAGCGATTCGAATCAAATTTGTTACAAAAGTCACAATCCATGAATACTGGAAGCCTATTGTTTTTAAACACAATCGAATGCTCAAAACTACCCTAAATTTTCGAATGAAATTTTGATAAAATCATAAAAAAATAAAAACCATTAATAAAGTTACGCAAATAGACATTTCTTATCTAATTTTTGACACAAACTGTGGAACGATTGACACAAACTGTGAAAACGATTGACATAAACTGTGGAACGCTAACATTAACCGTTCTCGAGGTATTGCACATTTTTCAAATAAATTTGCCAAAAAATCAAGTAAAATAAAAAAAAAATATTATCTGTTAAGAAACATATTCACTTTTCTTATGTAATAGCATACGATAAATTTGATGACATCATTCTCATGGATCTAACTCGTTCCATTCACGAGAAAATATTCTTTGAATAATACTTTTTTATTTGAACGCCAATAGTCATTTACCTGTTGTAAGAATAACTTATTTCTCCGCCCATAACGCTTGGCGAGATTTTGGACACAAATTTGGCGGAATGTCGCCAACTGAGCGACTTTTTTAAACGTTGCCAAATCAAAGGAAATCTCGCCAAATGGATAAAAATGGCGCTAAATCAATGAAAATGACGACTAATTGAAGAAAATTCAATATCTTGGAAAGAAAATAAGTATCTACTATAAGAATCATTTTTTTTAACTCTAAAAGTAGTAAATTCACTGCATTATATAAGGAAAGTCATGTGCTGCCCACATCAGATTTTTTTTACTGTAAAAGTAGTAAAGTCATTGCATTATATAAGGAATGACTTGTGCTACCAATATAAGGATTCTAATAATATAAGACTTCTAATGTAAGGATTTAAGTTTATTATAAGAATTCTCTCTGCTTTTAAAGGTTTCATACGTGACGTTATAAGTGCACATTTGTTTGCAAGAGCGTGTTTTATGACACCGAAAGTGTAAGCTTTACTTGAAAGGTTTCGATTTTAATTTCGCCCATCGAAAAAAGTTCTACTTCTGATTTTGATAGGGAAGTAGGGGTTGCTCTCTCAATTTCATCTACGTTTAAATCTATTTCAGCTATAGGTGATTTTATTGCCAACAATTTTCCTTGGGGTTATTTGGTCCGGATTCGTTTGGGGTGTATTTTCTTGGGGAGTATTTATTTATTTGGGTATAACGCCTGATGCGAGGGTGTACCCGGAATACATAAGTTAACTGCGGGACCAAGCATAAGGTGACTGCACTCAGCGGCTGCTTTTTAACAAAGCGTTCGTAGCGGCTGGTGGGAAGTTAATTATTTAAAATGGGTTGAACGCCGGGATGGAGCAGGTTTATTTTTAATTTTGATGGTTCATTTGTAATTTTTTCATCTTAGTTTCAATCTACCTTTTCAATGTGGCTCCGATTAATATACAAATTTCAATGTTATTTGAGTATATGGATAGCGTAAGCGGAATAAGCTATGAACCCGCAAAAGTTGCATAATAAAGTTTGTTGAATAACAAAACGCACTTTGTTAAATAACAAAGGCTGAGTAGTGAGGAGCTCCTAGTCCAAAGTCGCTTATGTAGAATAAATGACTAAGCAGCAGCTTCTTAATAAATGTAGCGTAGCGTTGAAAGCGAGATAAACTTAGTCAGATTTTTTTTATTGTTTATTTGCCTAAAGTGATTACTAAAGAAATGATTTTAAAAAAATTGATTGCTAAAAAGTCGATTACTAAAAATTGACCTCTATCTACAAGCACCATAGTTAGAAAGAAGGACATTTGAAGCAGGTTTCACGGAAAGACTGACGTTGAAGTTCTTTCTATGTTCATAGCATTGTGGCAAGTAACAATTTGTGCGTGTGTTCCAAGTACACTGATTGCAAAATTTGCCGATATCTTCAATATTTACGTCAGATTTTCATTTTTAAATGAAATTTTATAGAATATTTTAACTCTAATAAATCTCATAAAAATTGTATTATACCATTTTATAATAATTAGTCATATTTTGTACAATTGCTACAACTATTTTTTTCATAAATTTATATATTCCAGTGTGGCTTTGCTCGACTGAGGACAGTTCTGGCTTGGTTTGCGGCTCCGAACCCGACTTTGAATGCAGAGTAAGTAAAATTTCTTCCTTACCTACATTTGTGCTTTCCCAAAATATTGTATAATTAACTAAAATGTGTCTTAACTCGACTGACTTTTTCATAACAGAATCAATTTTTAGTAGCTTCTTTTTAATTTTACAAGGAAATATTTTAATCATAGGTATCCTTTGCTTTACCCTTCACTTTAATAGGCTTGACCGCGTTACCCTTCACTTTAAGAGACTTGAAAACACATTTCAATTGATACGATACTTGCCATTGAACACACAGACATATTTACATACAGGTAGACAGACGGATACCACAATAAAAATATTCAAAACAAATTTTCGTGAACACAAGACTTTCTCAGTACTACATACGAGAAAGTAAAAATGTGTTACCTAAATTGATTGATTTCGAGGTTATAATGTTATAAGGGATCCGTTCCAACTCGCTAAGCTCTCCAACCCACGGGGAGGTTTTTAAAAACATTAGGAATTTTATTGAAATTAAAGATTCTAAAGATGTTTAATGTTTAATAATATTTGAGCAAAGTTGATAGAAATATACGTATTTATGCAAGTTTATAGATTAACTTGCATCTAAAATCTCTAGTCCGATATTGTATAAGTTTGATGTTAAAAGACAAGCAAGTTAGTAATAGAGTTTGATTTGACTACGTTATATTCTCGTAGATTAGAAGATATGCCAGTGCATTTGTAGGATATTACTCGTACAATGTACAATTTATGAGTTTAAACATGGTTTGTCATAATAAAACAATGGCATATTAACTTGAAAATATCAATAATCCCTGAATCAATAATCCCCGAAAATATCAAGAATAATAATGTTTACCTGAAGACCGTAACTGAAAATATACAGTCAAAAATGCAATGTCAATGAAATTTATTTTATATACATATCTTTATTTTTCAAATTGGAAAAGATTTAATAAAAATCGTATGCCGCATAACACATGGAATTTACATCCATTACTTAACGACATGATATCATTTGCTTCAAATAAATTGGTGGAAATCATATCATCTGAATAATGCTATTTCCATGGAATATCATTCTGGCATATATTGGAATTCATTCTGGCATGTATTGGAATCAATTACGGGTTTATTGATATATTCAATTTATACATGTAATGGACTAATACAGGTTCTTTGAACTTTTCTTTTGGATAGACCAGGGAATTAGAGAGTAGAACTCCTAGGAAAAAGTTTCGTTTTTCATTAATATTTCGACAATCCCTGGTCTTAGAAACTCAAAATTTGGGGGTAAATTTATGGGGGTTCTTTTAAAAACAAAATTTCATTAAATTCAGTTCAGCCGTTCTTCCATGATGATGAGACAAACAAAAGTTTTGTCTTTTACTAATATCTCGAGAACCACTGGTCGTAGAACCTCCATTCATGGACTAAATTTTTAAAGGGATTATTTCCAGGATACCCACAAAATTTCATCAAATTCGAATTAGCCGCTCTCCCACGTTGATGGGACAAACAGACCAGCATTTTATTTGTATAGATTAAGGGATCAATTCAAAACAGTATTGAAAATATGAAAACTATGTTGTTTGCGAAAGATTGTGCAGATATAATATGATCAATTTGTAATATGATTAGTGAAATTGCAATATACTTTTGTCCGTCGTATGTTCAAAATTCCGATTATAACCTCCCATTTTAATCAGCGTTTTGATCTAGATTAGCTCCTGTAGTTCCAATTCATATGGAATTCTCACTGCTATCTAGGGAGTATCATGCCAGCAACGTAAATGTACATAGATTCCATGAGATTCCTTTAAGTGACGGTTTTCGATTTAAATCTGCCTGTCAAGTGAAGCAGATAATTGTTCATTTTCGTATATCGTGTAACACTCGTTGTTCGGGTATATACGGATTACATGCAATTTTCGCTTTTATTCGGGAAGTATTATGTCGAAAGCGGATAAAAAATGGATCAATGTTGGAAATAGTAACTTAACAACTTTAATTGCTGAAAAACTGATGCCACAAACACTATTTGCTAAATATGTAGTGAGCTTAGAGGGCAAAATGTACTACTCTTTATAAGAAATTACACAGGACAATCCGTTATTAATTTCAACAATAATTGCATTTGCATCGGGTAATTTATGGTAATCAGGCAATCATAGTGGTGAAATATCCCTAAATAATTAATATTGAATTAAAATGCAAATAGGTTGCTTATGGTAATGATCGTTACAATTGTGGAAAAGGAGAAATGTATCTAACTCCTTCTCTAACACGCTTAATGCCTTAACTGTCGAAATCACCAATAACCACGATTTCTCAGTCTTCCTCCACACCCCTATGTGGTGGTCATCAGCAATGAGAGAGAAGCGGGATTTATCTCTAAAGACGACATGCCTCTAATCGTACAATTCCTAGACTAATCTAGGTCGACAGCAATCTAGATGGATCTGGCTATGGAGGGGGATGACTCGAAGACGCCTTAATAAATGCCGACTCCTAATCCCACCTGTTGCCAGTTATCTCCGAATAGTATCCCTCGATACGGGATTCACAGAGGATGGCAAATACATTTGGAGGGTTGTAAGCGACTCCATTAGTATGGACGTGTCTCATACCCTGAATGCATGATCCTCTCGATCAGTCAGTTGTCTGTCTGGGGCATTCTGAGCATTTGCGACTATTACGTGTGCTTCTGTGATCCACTGTTATGAACACAAAGTAACTACCACATCACTACGATCAAGATCAGGACTGATACGGCTGTTGGACCAATCAGCTTCCCTTAGACCGATAATGTATCTTCATGCAGTATCAAAGTAGAAAGTCCAGTATCATTTGCCCGTGTGAGAGAACACTGGCTATTTTAAATGCGATGACAGATGTCGCTGATAGTTTGATCATTTGCATAACTCTTTAAAAAACATTTTCATGTCACGTTTTGCGTTTGCAACTTAATTTTTATGGGTGCATATATTTTGCTCGTTGCAATAGAGTGAATTTTATAAAAAAAATATTTTTTTAAAAATATGTATATATATATATATATATATATATATATATATATATATATGTGTGTGTTGAAAAAAAGACATATATATATATATATGTATGTATGCATAATAACTACACAATTGTCAGGTACGATAAAATAACAATTAAATGCTCCACTAATTCACAAAATAGTAGATACTATTTTCACACTGATGTTTTTCACAATTCAATTCGAGAACGCTCTAGTATATTCGAAAACTCTCCAAAAATCGTCAGATAAGCGATAAATAACCAAACATGGCAACGCTTCTTAAATGTAATAGAAATGACTGTCTGTCAAGGTTCTTTTATCTTGGAGACAGGCAATATGCAACAAAATAATTTTATTTATTCATAGCACTGCCCTATAATGCCTGAGACTGCACGCTATGGACTGTACTAACTTACTGTGGTCCACTATATATATATATATATATATATATATATATATAGACCCGGTATATATATAGTATAAAATATTTTAGAAACATATGAGCGAGTAAACCAAAATTTAAGAGCAAAATATTGTAAGGCGCAATGCCACACTTTCAATATAAGCCGAAATAAGTTAGAAAAACTTTGAAAAAGATCAAAAAGAGGAGGTCGTGAAAAAGGGGAGGGGGAGAAAGAGTTTAGAGAGTACTTACAGGAACGGCAGTAAGAAAGGCAGTCATTATTTTTCATCAGATGGATAGATGCTTCGGGAAGGCGGTGGTACCGGGAGTGTTTCCATGGAATAAAAGCGCTTTAACCGGGAACGGGGAGTCAGAATCCCCCCAATCTTTTTACTGCCGTTCCTGTAAGTACTTTCTAAACTTTTTCCTCCCTTCCTTATTCACACCCTCCTCTTTTCGATCATTTTCAATTTTTTTCGATGTTTTTCTAATATATATATATATATATATATATATATATATATATATATATATATATATATATATATATATACTAGATGGTATGTATCCATTCCAGTCAATGTTGATATTTCTTACTCTTGCTGTGAATTTAATACGACTTCGTAAATCCCTAACGATATGTACTTATCTCACGAGGAGTGAAACACTTTAGATATTGAATCAAGAATATTATAATTATAATTCCCACAAAGCGACAGAGAATTAAGTACCCAACAGCATATATTTTCTGGATAATAAATTTTCGTCAATGACATTTTCGTTAATTTGTCGACATTTTCGTCGATTCGTGAAGCGATAGATTGTAAGTTTTATGGTATTTTCCAAATGTCACTAACATATTCACCAAATTAAACAGACCAACAAACAGACAGATCCACTGAAACAAAAATAATATACTACTCCCTACCAAAACGCAATTATTTTGCGACCTATCCACTAAACGTATGTGTACCAGAAACAGTGAAACTCACTATACATTGAATCAAAAAATATTAAATTAATAATTCCTGTAAACCGACAGTAATTAGTAAGGACATTGAACTTAAAACATAGTGTATATTTCCAGTGTTATTGAATTTTCATCAATTTTGCGATCTTTGTCGATAACTTCTCAATATGACGGCGTATTCCAAAAATCGCAAAATTTTCAACCAGATTTTTTGCTAAGTGGGACGTACAGATAAATACATACAAATTCAACCAAAATATAAATACTACACCATACCCTAAGTTCATTTTATTCAAGAGCTTCTGGATCCCTAAATAACGCATTTGTCCCACATATAAACTCACTACTATATGAATCAGGAACATTAAATTAATAATTCCTACAACGAACGAGATAGGGATTATCAAAGAAATAAAACTTAATTTTCCAAATTATCAAATTTTTATGAAATGGCATCAATTTTGTTAATTTAGAGTCATTTTGATCAATATAGTGACATTTTCGTCAATTTCAACACGAAAGATCAATCATGCTTAAAGCATTGATAATGAAACACTTTCCAACTTCAATGCAATACAATCCTCTGTAATATTTTAAAACTTATCACAATACTACATTAATTTATTATATTTGAAACCTTAAACATTCATCGAAAAAAAATAACTTCATTCAAATGACGGCATTAAAGTATAAAGTGCCTGGTTTAAAGATCTCTAAAATGTGATACATTCTTCGGTAATAATTTTAGAACTATCATAATACTATGATACATTATTATATTTGAAAACTTCATCAAAAACAACTGAAATTCATTTAATTGACGCCTTAGAAAAAATAACACGCCTGACTCTCTTTATAAAAGCAACATTTCATTCATAAATAATTTCCCATTCATGTCATTCATCACAATACTATAATAATTTATTTTATTTAAAAATTAAGACCATGGAGCTACACGTAATTAAACTCTATGCGTAAGCCTTCATCGAAAAAAATCGTCCTTCTCTTTGCAAAATCAATGAATATTGCATTCATATCAGCTACGCAGACTCCATGAACTGAATGATTTTGTGTTAAAGAAATACAGCAATTCTAATACAACTCATTCTACATATTTTGCTGTTTACATTTCGCATAAGTGAAAAATAGGCTTCGTTGTAGAAATAATCAAATTTGGATGAGCATTAAAACTCAAATATATTGTAATTGCGCTGTTTCAGTATGTAGATGCGCAGAATTTAAGCAAAAATAGAGTGGTTTTAAGATACAACACTCAATATGAATTAAAAAGAACTTTAAAAATCACGATTTTGAGACAAGATGGATGCCATATATCATTTTGAAGTGGGTCACGTGATCGTTTCATATCATGGTCACGTGATCGCTTCATATAAGAGGTGTTATTATTATTTTAATTTTTATTTAAAAAAGTACTGAATATATTTCACTGAATTTTTTTTTATATATTTTATGGAATAATTTGACTATTACCTAAAATTTTCGAAGCAATTTGTAAATTTTAAATCCGCTTAAAAAATGTTTAAAAAATTAGGTCCCATAGGGCTCATTGTACTTCATTTTTTCAACCCGGGTTCAATCCAAAACTAATTGGGTGATATTATACATTTATATTCCCATAGGTCCTACAGACCGTCTGAACAACATACTAAAATTTCATTTCGATTAAGTCATTTTTACGGCAGTTATCGTGCTAACGGACAGACAGACAGATAGACAGACAGAATGAACAAAGTCATAAACAATTTTCAACTTTGTTGTAAAGTGTTAAAAATGCTTTTCAAATTGCTCTTTTCCTATAAGTTCTTCACTTGTTGACGTAAATGTTGCATTAACCTGAGGATGTTAGCCCATTTTATTTCCAAAATGGGTTCATAATGTTTTATTACACATTAATAAACGGAGTACATTATTACTGATCTAATATGTTTTGCTCACTGAATATATTATACTGAACTACTTTCATCTTTGCAGAGATTTATCTTCTTAAATAGATGCCAGAAGCCCGAATCCACCACAGAAGCTTCTTCAACCTCAGGAACTTAACCTCAGAAGCTACAACCTCATAAAACACGCTACATCTCTGCAAACTAGTTATGTACTTATTTGGAAATGTACGTGTAAAATAAAATATTGTTGCAATGATCGAATGATTTTATTCCTATTATCCTTCAGCATAACGGCTCAGCATGATGCAATGTAATAGTTTGAAATAATGATTTTGAATATGCTATTAAGATATGAATCAAAATGCGAAATTTAGGAGTCGTGAAATGAGCACAGCTGGTTGCTCGACCACTTTACTACTTTTTTTTAGCCATACCATAGTTAGTACATTTTTGTATGTACTTCAATACAATGTTTAGTTGTTTTTTTACTTTCCTTATATACATAATATATAAGGAAAGCATTGTGACGGGGTCGAAAATTCGAACTCGAGTTTTCGACGGGAGAGCACGTTTCGAGCACCCCTGATCACGAATCAAACATTTTTGAGGTGATGTCTGTGTGTGTGTGTGTGTGTGTGTGTGAAAGTATGTGTGTGGGTGAGTGTGTCAGTGAGTCTGTGGACACGATATCTCACGAACGAATAGAGCGATTCGAATGAAATTTGGTACAAAAACCTCAATCCCTGAATCCTGGATGCTTATTGTTTTTAAACATAATCGAATGTTCAGAACCCCCCCCCCCCCCACCTCTACATTTTCGAGTGAAATTTTGAAAAAATCATAAAAATCAAAACCGCTAATAAAGTTATGCAAATAGACATTTCTTATGGAATTTTTCATTAAAAACAATTGACATAAATTTTAGAACTTTAGCATGAATCGTTCTCGAGATATTGTACATTTTTCAAAATAATTATCAAAAAATTATATAAAATTAAAAAAAAAATATTTCCTATTGATAAAAATGTTCACTTTTGATGTGTATTATCATGCTATAAATTTGGTGATATCATTCTCGTGGATCCTAGCTCGTTCCATTCATGACAAAAGCTACTTTGAGTAATACTTTTGTATTTGAACACCAATAGTCATTTATCTGTTATAAGAATAAATTATTTCTCCGTTCATAACGCTTGGCGAGATTTTGGCGACGAATTTGGCGGAATGTCGCTAACTTAGCGACTTTTTTAAATGTTACCAAATCAAAGGAAATCTCACCAAATGAATTAAAATGACGCTAAATCAATGACAATAACGACTATTTGACGAAAATTCAATATGTTGGAAAAAATATAAATATCTACTATAAGAATAACCTTATTTGTTTTTACAGTAAAACTAGTAAATACATTGCATTATATAAGGAAAGTCATGTGCTGTCCACATCAGATTTTTTTCATTTTTCTCCATTTTTGACCTGAGACTATGTTTTCTGGCCGGGCCAACATTTGGGTTTTCTGGAGTACTCGTATATTGAGATTAACTCTATAACTATCCAGGATAACTAATCAAACTTTTCTTTGCTAAAAATAGACATTTTGAACTTTTAGAATAGATATGTAAGTTGCATTGAGTTTCTTGTTTAACACAATTAACATGGAGTTGAATTCAGCAAATATGAATGACAAAATCCCATTTTCAGGTGCTTATAACCCTAGAAATGTTAAATGCGAAGGACTAATACATTTTTCTCACAAACAAGAGGAAGACAGCTTTTTAATTATTAAGAAAAAATATCTGTTTTTAAAACTCTTTTCTACCTTCTTTTAACACTAATCTTGCTAGAAATTCAAGAATTGCATATTTTGGGGTCAAATATCTTGAAAAGTTTATCTGATAAAAATTTGAAATTTTTTGCGTTAACTATACTATTGGTGGTGTATAAGAGGTATGAATTTTATTTTGTGGATCAGTGTGAATTTAGAATTATGAAGACTCAAAATGTGGTAATATATATATATATATATAACTCTCTCAAGAAAAACAAAAAGTTATGCATTTAGGATATTGTTATGGGCAAATGTAACTTTATATACCATTAAAACATTTAGTTATCTTTTATTTGAAAATGTTATATATTGAACATATCTTACTGGCCATAATGCATCCAAGATTTCACCCGCTGTATTACAAAAAATCTGATGTGGGCAACACATGGCTTTCTTTACATAATGCAATGAATTTACTAGTTATACAGTTTAAAAAATCTGACGTGGGCAGCACATGACTTTCCCTGCAGCCTTATATTCACGTTCTCTTTATTTTAATTACATTTATTTCACTTTTAATTCAATTTTCGTTCACATTCCGTAACTGGACTTATTTTCAAAGGTGGCGTAGAGAAAATACGAAAAACTATATCTCGAGAACGGCTAGTCCTAGTGTAATGGGTTTGGTCTTATTCTTTTTATCGTTAAACATTACGTATAAAAGAAGCATCTAGTGAATATATTTCAGCATACGTAGTTTTTTATTTTAGATTTTGTCGTTTTTGCGGGCCATTTTGCAAAAAAAATCAGGTTATTTTCTTTCGAATCATACCAAAATCTAATCAGCACCAGGGTAACCCACAATCGACTTATCTACCAAATTTTGTGAAATTCAGTCCATCAGATTTTCAGATAGAGTGGATACAAGACTTCGCGGGCTATGTCGCACAAAAAGGCGGGTTCTTCAATCCCGAATCGTATCCAAAACTAATCAGCACCAGATTCGCCAACACAAAGACACACAAGCAGAGAGTCACACAGACACACACACAGACTTCATGCTAAAAATAGTGTTTTCGTATTCTAGAGGTCTCGAAACGTATGTATCTGTCGAAAACTCCAGTTGTGTTTTTCGGTATGATTCCAATACTTTATACATTACCATGTATTGCAGGGAAAGTAAAAAATGTTATTCTTATAGTCGATGCTTATATTATTTCCAAGATATTGAATTTTCTTCAATTAGTCGTCATTTCATTGATTTACATTATCGATTTACATTATGTCCTTGATTTCATTGATTTTATGTAATTTTTATCAATTTGGCGAGATTTTCTTTAATTTGGCAACATTTAAATATGTCGCCAAGTTGGCAATATCCCACTATATTCGTCGCCAAAATCTCGCTAAGCGTTATGGGCGGAGAAATAAGTTATTCTTATAGCAGATAAATGACTATTAGTGTTCAAATACAAAAGTATTACTCAAAGTATCTTTTCTCGTGAATGGAACGAGTTATACCCATGAGAATGATGTCACCCAATTTATCGCATGATGTAACATATGAAAAGTATACATGTTTCTCAACAGTTAATATTTTTTTTAATTTATGGGATTTTTTTGATAAATTTATTTGAAAAATGTACAATATCTCCAGAACGGTTCAGGCTAGCGTTCTAAAGTTTATGTCAATCGTTTTCGAAGGAAAAATTACATAAGAAATATATATCTGCGTAACTTTATTAAAGTTTTTGATTTTATGATTTTTTAAGAATTTCACTCGAAAATATAGGGGGGGGGTTCTGCACATTCGATTCTGTTTTAAAACAGTAGGCCACCAGTATTCATGGATTGTGATTTTTGTAACAAATTTCATTCGAATCGCTCCATTCGCTCGTGAGATATCGTCTCCACAGTATCACTGACACACACACTCATACTTACACACACACACACACAGACATAATCTCCAAAACGTCTGATTCGTAGTCAGGGATGCTTGAAACGTGCTCTCCCGTTGAAAACTCGAATTCGGAATTCACTTGGAAATTTAGGGGTGTTCTGAACATTCGATTGTCTTTTAAAGCAATAGGCTTCCAGTATTCACGGATTGTGACTTTTGTTCCAAATTTTATTCGAATCGGTCCCTTCGTTCGTGAGATATCGTCTCCAGCCTCACTGACACACACACACACACACACACACACACACACACACACACACACACACACACACACACACACAGTCATTTCTTCAAAAATGTCCGATTCGTGATCTGGGATGCTTGAAACATGCTCTCCCGTCGAAAACTCGAATTCGAATTTTCGAGCACGTCACAATACTTTCCTTATACATTATGTATATAAGGAAAGTAAAAATATCTGATATTTTCTAGACTTTAATCAAATTATATTTAATGTACAGGTTTGCTCTTTGTATTTGATAATCAAATTTATTTGCCCTACATTATTATAATTTGTATTATTTAGTAGGATAATACACGTTCTTTGTACAAAACATATAAAGAAACCTAAAATTTAAAATTATGTTCAATTTCCTATAGTATTCTAAATGACATTCTTATTCAAAACATTCTATTAAAATATTTGATTTAATTTTCCTAAAAGGAAGTATAAGAATCTCTGTTCTCGCTATACAAAATTATCTTCATATACAGATCTGAAGAACAACGCATCCTGGTTCCGCTTGTAAACAAATTTACAAAAAAATATAAAACTTGATCAACATATGCTCAAATGAAATGGGTATGCATTTGGATTAACATATGCTGAAATGAAAGCGATAAATCTTATTCGAAGATATACCAATATGATTTGGTTTCAACAATTGGCTGAACTCATATGAGTTCAGCCAATTACTGGGGCTGAATTCATTATATGAGTTCAGCCAATTACTGGGGCTGAATTCATTATATGAGTTCAGCCCATATATTAGAACTAAATTTATCCAATTTTTGAAACTGAATAAAAATGCTACAGGTACATTTTCTAATACTATTTTATTTTTTTCGCTTTGGCATATATTGATCCTATGTCAAAGCGATTTCATGTTGGTATATAAAATATTACCAAATATTTATACAAGTTGGCGATATTCCGCCAAATTTGTCACCCAACGTTACAGAGATGGACGGATGGAGGAATGGGAAATTAAAGTTTAAGTAGCTTGCGATATTTTTTTTCATATTTGACAGTGTACACCCAGGGGGTAACCCGGAGCTAATGACATCACGAGCACAAAAATTAAATCTCGGCTAATTTTCACAATGATTGAAATTATTATGTTTAATGATCATTGAATCATAAATTATCATTAAATTTTATACACGATTTTGTTAAATTTTGCACTATGCAGCCATGTAAAAAAAATATAAAATTTCGAAAAAACTTCAAAATGTTTGCTTGAATTTTCGAAAATTCTATCTAGTTCTAGATTTTTTAATGATAATAAGTTTTGGACATAAAGTTTCGAAACAAATCTATTAATATATTTGCGACAGTTACAGTGTCACAATACAACGACCGCAGATATACAGAGAAACAAACTGACGGCCATCAGACCAAAAGTATTCAAAACGTGTTCAGATCTTAAAACATATATTGGCATCAAAATCTCGAAATCGAAGATCTTCGTGAAAACAATATTTTTTTACACTGTATTACATAGTATGAAAAAATAAATATGAAAAACGCTAGCATGAACCATTCTTAAGATATTGCACATTTTTCAAATAAATATATCAAGAAATCACATAAATTAAAACAAATATATTAACTATCGTGAAATCTGTTCACTTTTTATATGTAATATTATACGATAAATTTATATCATCATTCTCGTAGATCTTGCTTATTCCTTTAATGGGAGAATACACTTTGGGTAATAGTTTTGTAATTTGACGCCATTGTCGTTCATCTACCATAAGACTAACCTATTTCTCCATAAACAATGCTTGGAGAAATTTTGGCGGAGAATTTGGAGGAATATCGCCAACTAGTCGAGATTTTTAAATGCTGCCATATTGACGAAAATTTCGCCAAATTGATAAAAATATCACCAAATTGATAAAAACGACACTAAATCAACGAAAATGAAGACTATTTGATGAAAATCTAATATCTTTGGAAAGAATAAGAATCTACTATAAGAAAATATAATTTGGGTAATAGTTTTGTAGTTATACGCCATTAGTCGTTTATCTGCTTTAAGAATAACTTATTTCTCCGACCATAATGCTTGACGAAATTTTAACAACAAATTTTGCAGAATATCGTCAACTAGGCGAGTTTTTAAAATGTCACCAAATTGAAGAAAATGACGCCAAATTGATAAAAGTGCCTCCTAAATTATAACAATGACACTAAATGAATGAAAACGACAACAAATTGATTAAAATTCAATATTTTGCAAAGACTATAAAACCAAAATTCTAGCGACGAATTTTGGAGGCACATTGACAAATGTGGAATTTTCTAAATGTTGCCAAATTGATAAAAATATTATCAAACTGATTAAAATGTAGCCAAATTGACAAAAATGACGCCAAATAGGATGCAATATTTTTCTAATATTTTATTCCGTCATATAATGAGCGTACCTTTTTTTATATAACAGACGCTCTTCTAATTATCGCCAACTTTGCAATATTTAGCCGGACTTTGACGAACATATGGTCAAAATTGCAAAAATGACGGCAAGTTAATGAAAATGAAGCCCAATTGATAAATTTATTATTAAAATATTTAAATATATGGATTACATTACTTATTAAAGATACTATCAAAATTCAGTGTTGAGTAAAATATAAGTTAATTGGGCACGAAATAATTTTAGATGTTGTCATCCAGATGTCCAATTTACCGCGCTAAATCTACAATTTAACGTTACAGACACTGTGCAGTGTATCTTTTCATCACTTTTTCACCGTTAAAGAAGTAAATTCATTGTATTATATAAGGAAAGTTGTGTGCTATCCACATCAGATTTTTTTAAATTAGCATAAAACTACGATAATTTATTTTACTTGGAAGCTTGAAACTTCATCAAAAAGGCAATGCTATAAAATCGTCTGTTTCTCTATGTAAAATCCAGGAACATTTCATTTATATCACTTATATTCAAGACTCCAGAGCTAAATAATTATGCGTTAAAAGAATTCAGCAATTCTTATACAACTCCTCTTACAATCATAAATATGTTTACATTCTTCATACGTTAAAATTAGGCTTCGTTGTAGAAATAATCAAAGTTCAGTAATAATTTAAAAGTAAAAAAATATTGTAATGAAGTTGGCGCAAAATTTAGAAGCACAGATAATGTGCAAAAATAAAGTGTTTTTTTAACGGATGCAACAAACACTAAATATAATGAAAAGTGTTCCCAAAATATTCCGATTTTAAATCACGAAAAAATATCACGAAAAAATGGATACTATATTATATTTTGCAACCAGTCACGCGATCTTCTCATATAATATGGGTGTAATTATTTTTCAATTTTTATTTAAAAAACTCCTTAATATATTTTGATAAAAAAATACACATTTTACGTGATAATTTGAATATTTCCTAAATTGTACAAAGCAATTTGTGAATTTAAACTTCGCTTAAAAAGTGTTTGAAGAATTAGGTTCTATAGGGTTCAATGTATTTCATTTTATTAACCCAGGTTCAATCCAGAACTAATTGGGTGATATTATTCCTTTACACTCCCATATGTCCCACAGACAGTCTCAACAACATACTAAAATTTCATTTTGATAAAGTCATTTTTACGGCAGTTATCTTGCGAACGGGTAGACAGACAGATAGATAGACAGAAAGACATAACGGACAAAGTCATAAACACTTTAGAACAACGTTAGAAAGTGCTAAAAATCAACTTTTGTAATATCGGAAATGAAAGAACTCGATCTAAACTATGATTATATACCCTTATAGGGATTTCAAAAAACTACGAATTATTGCTTAATTTTTATAGTTCTCACTCTTGGTTAAGATATAAAGCATTACAAACTTCATAAAATAATCACACTTTTTTAACTTTACTCGTAAATTATGAGAGCGTTTTTAAGAAGCAAATACAGATTTAGAAATTAAATTTTCTTACACATATTTTTGTCGCTTATTATTTATATCTTTCTTCTATAGTTTCGAAGATATTTTGGGTGAAAGTACGGAAAATGAAGAAAAACTTGTTCAATAGAGAATTTTCAAAAGATTAAAAAAAATACTGCTCGATCCAAAATCCATTTATATACACTTATATGGCTTTTAAAGCGCAACAAATTCTTGCTTATTGTTCAATGCTAGCACTTTTAGTTTTTATTATATAAGCATTATAAACTTGGAAAAAGGAAAATATTCATTCTTCAACCTCACAAAACGATTACTCGAAAACTAAAATACATTTCGTATAGATTATAATACAACATTTTTAGTACACCTTTTTGTCGTTTACTATTGATATCTGTTTGTTACAGTTTACTATATTTCGAATGAAAGTCTAAAGCAAATTTCCAAATCCGTCTTGCATAGCACATCTACGCGTTCATGTTAATGAAAGATTTGGGGACTGCACGTTCAGCTGTCTGTTCGTAATGTACTGTCACGAAATCGCAAGCTTTTTTATAATATAGAAAATTAATGTATACTAAATACCTATTTAAAATAAATTATGAAGGTATGGAGATTATCTATTAAATGTACTTAAAATGGACATAGAAAGACAAAACTATGTAAGTAGCCGGTTATATTGTGCACAACTAATCGAGTTGGCCTTGCTGCAATTATAAATCAGGAACTACATGTTCTTACTACACACGAAAAAAACGTAGTTATTCTCAGACAAAGAAACACGTGAAGAAAATCTGTAATCTTCAAGGAAGTTTACTCCAAATTTATTCCAATTAGTACCGAACTGAAAAGAAAATTACTCCAAGTTTATTCAAACTAATACTAATCTTGAAGGAAATTTACTCCAAGTTTATTCCAATTAGTACTAATCATGAAGGAAGTTTACGCCAAGTCTATTCCATTATTTGCAGTTTATTCCAAGAGTAGTCGAACTTCAAAGTGACACGGAGTGCGTTTTATTTATTGTAAGGAACATTTTATTATTAAAATAATTTTCCACTAGATGCATTTTATTCATAAGACTTATTAATTGTCATAGCATTCCCATATGATAATATTTTATGCTAAAAGGTATGCCCGACATATGACGGAATACAAAATTCCAAAAAACATTTGTTCTCATTTAACATCAATTTTTTTCAATTTGGCGACATTTGAGTCAATTTTCACAACATTCATGAAGTTTCTAAGTTGGCGGCATCCCGCCAAATTCATATGCCAAATGTTACGGACGAATGAACGGAGAAATGAGTTATTCTTATAATAGATTCTTATATTATTTCCAACGTATTAATTTTTCTTCTATTTGGTGACATTTTTGTTAATTTGGCTACATTATGCTTAATTTGGAGATAATTTAAAAAGCCGCTAAATTTCTCGCAACGAGAAATGGTTGGAATGACAGACAAACTTTATCGAAACATTATTACAATATTATCCCCTTTCAAAGTACAATTAATTTTATTGATTTATCGTTACGTTTATCAATTTGGAGACATTTTTACCAATATGGCAAAATTTTTATCGATTTGGCGAATTTTTCGTTAATTTGGCGATAATTTGATCAATTTGGCGACATATTTTGGCGGCAGTCGACAAGAATGACCTTTGAACTGACTGACGAACGCTGTCTAAACATCATTACAATACTATCCCCTTCCAAAGTACAATTAATTTCATTGATTTGGTATTATTATTATCAATTTAACAACATGTTTATCGATTTGGCGACATTTGCGTTAATTTAGCGAAATTTAAAAAACTCGATCAAATTTGCCGCCAATTCGTATGGTTAGACTTGACAGACAAACGATACAGAAACATAATTGCAATGCTATTCCCTTTCAAAACACAATTAATTTCATTCATTTGGCATTATTTTTATCAATTTGGCGGCATTTTCACCGAGCTGGCAATATTGTCTTCAATTTCGTAACATTTAAAAAAGTCGCAAATTTAGCGATATCTCGCCGAATATTTCGCCAAGTGTTATAGAGATCGACGGAGAGAGGGGAAATGAATAATTCTTATAGTGAATAATCCCTCTCGAAACAGAAAAGTTTTCATTGATCAGGCATTATTTTTATCAAACTACCGACCTTTTTATCGTTTTGGCGACATTTCAGTTAATTTGACGATATTTTCATCAATTTGGCAACATTTTAAGAAAATCGCCAAATTTGTCGCCAAGTAGGATGTTCAGACTTGACAGACAAACGCTACCAAAACATCATGACAATGCTATCCACTTTAAAATATATTTTTTTCATTGATTTAGCGTTATTTTTATGAATTTGGAGACATTTTCTTCGATTTGGCGACTATTTCGTCAATTTCGCAACTTTTTAAAAAAAAATCTGCAAGGTGGCGAAATCAAGCCAAATTTGACGCCAAAAACTTTTTATCCGTTAACTACTTTTTATCCAAAAACTTTTTATACAACAATTTTATCCGTGATTGAAACACGTTTGACAACATTTTGTAGCAGCGTTACCCAGAGATAGATAAATAGACAGATAAATCAAGATGTTTATATTATAGATTTATGAAAAAATGATAGTTCCAAAATAACAATAGAAAATTAACTAAAAGTAATTGCGAAAGTTTCATCTAAATTCATACCTAAGCTGTGGAATAGACAAAGCACAATTGCACGCAACATGAAACCAGCAGAGCGACAAGGACTAAACTTAAATACAAAAAGCTTATCAACTGACCTTGACTACACCCATCGGAGCGAGTGATATAACCATGGCCAGTTTGGCCTCCAACTTCAAGATGAATCGACTTCTGATCGTCTGCTACATTTTATGTATGGTAAGTTGAATTGTATTAGTAAAAACTTAGTGTTTCCAATATAAATAGTGTTTTCGTTATAAATAAATTGCATATCCCATAAAATGGCATACGGAAGTAACAAGGAAGATCAATCATGCCTAAAGCATTGATTATTCTTTACAGGATCTTGATCTTTCTTTCCAAACACACTTTCCAACTAAAATGAAATGTTTTTAACATATTTATAATGTGATACATTCAGCGCTGGTATTTTTTAAATTATCACAGTACTACAGTAATTTATTATACTTTAAAACTTCAAAATTCCTCGAAAAAGACGATGGTAGTTACACAAAATGAATTTTATTCAAACGACGTCATCGAAATATGAATTGTCTGCTTTACTATGTAAAATCAATGAATATTTCATTCATATCACTTATATTCCAAATTTCACAGTAAATAACTTTGCGTGAAAAATCATTCACCAATTCTGATAAAACTAACCTTACAATCACTTGATTTGTTTAGATTTTGGGTGCTATATTATAGCATTAAATATAGGCTTCGTTGTAGGAATGATGAAAGGTTCATGATCATTTAAAATAGAATATATTGTAATCGCGTTGGCAGATAATTTTGATGCATATATAATACTAAAAAATCTGATGTGGGCAGCAAATGACTTTCGCTACAGACTTATATCCACGTTCTCTTTATTTTAATTCAAATTAATTAATTTTTAATTCAATTTTCGTTCTCATTTGTTAACTGGATTTATTTTCAAAGGTGGCGTAGAGAAAATACGAAAAAACTAAAGTATATCTGGAAAGGCTAGTTCTAGTGTAATGGGATTGGTCTTATTTTTACTTTCCCTGCAATACATGGTAATGTATACGGAAAGTATTGGAATCATGCCGAAAATCACAACTCGATTTTTCGACGGATCTACTCGTTTCGAGACCTCTAGAATACGAAAAACTATTTTTAGCGTGACGTCTGTGTGTGTGTCTGTGTGTCTCTCTGTCTGTGCAGATTTTGTATCCAATCTAACTTAAAAACTAATGGACCGAATTTCATAAAATTTGGTAGGTAAGTCACTTGTGGGCGAGTCTAGTGCTGATTAGTTTTGGGTACGATTCGGAATAAAAGAACCCGCCTTTTTAATGGCCCGCAAAAGCCTGTATCCACTCTAGCTAAAAAACTAATGGACCGAATTTCACAAAATTCGGTAGATAAGTCACTTGTGGGACATCTTGGTACTGATTAGATTTTGGTGTGAATCAAAAATATAACCTGTCATTTTTTGCAAAATGGCCCGCAAAAATCGACAAAATCTAAAATAAAAAACTACCTATGCTCAAATATATCCATCAAATGCTTGTTTAATACGTAATTTTTAACGAAAAAAAGAATAAGATCAACCCCATTACACTAGGACTAGCCGTTCTCGAGACGTTTTAGTTTTTTCGTATTTTCTCTACACCACCTTTGAAAATTAGTCAAGTTATCAAATCAGATCTAAAATTGAATTAAAAGTGAATTAAATTTAATTAAAATAAAGAGAACGTCAATATAAGTCTGCAGGGAAAGTCATGTGCTGTCCACATCATATTTTTTTCTTCGTTAGAATTACGTATAAAACAAGAATTTAATGGATATATTTGAGCATGCGTAGTTTTTATTTTAGATTTTGACGATTTTTGCGGGCCATTTCGTAAAAAAGGAAAGCAGATGATTTTTTTCCGAATCGTACCAAAATCTAATCAGCACCAGGGTGACTCACAAGCGACTTATCAATCGATTTTTGTGAAATTCGTGCAGTTTTTGCGGGCTATTTCGCAAAAAAAAGCGGATTTCTTTATCCCGAATTGTACCCAAAAGTAATCAGCACCAGATTCGCCCACAAATGACTTACCTACCAAATTTTATGAAATTCAGTCAATTAATTTTATAGCTAGAGTGGATACAAAATCTGCAGAGACAGACAGACACATAAACAGACACACAGATACAAACACAGACGTCATGCTAAAAATAGTTTTTTCGTATTCTAGAGGTCTCGAAACTCGTAGATCCGTAGAAAACTCGAGTTGCGATTTTCGGGATGATTCCAATACTTTTCCTATACATAACCATGTATTACAGGGAAAGTAAAAATAAAGCAGTTTTAAGACGAATGCAACAATAAAAATCAATTTCAACTGTATTTAAACATCACGATTTTTAAACAGTGGATAAGAAATAAATAGCACACTTTATTTTGAAATGAGTCATATGATCTCTTCATATAGTACGCGTTGTTGCTGTTGAGACCCAGACCGTCCGACCTACCAGAAAGGTGTAAGGTAACTGTTTGGACGGCCGGGAAGTGCCACCCAATTTAGACCGAAACTCAGTGGGGGAGGCATCCACAGGGACCGTACCCTCCTTCCCCTACCACCAACCTGTCGGAAGGACTTACGGACCCACATGTTTAACGTGATCGTACTCCGCATGAACACGGCGGCAGTTGTGGTAGCGTGCAATTCCAGCGCGCAAACCACCGGGCTACCGCGCCCGAAATGCGCCAACAGCACGGGGTGTTCCCAGGTGGTCACCCACCCAAGTACTAACCGCGCACGATGCTTCCTGACTTCGGTGATCTAACGAGAGCCGGTGTTTTCAGCACGGCACGGCCGTTGGCTCATATAGTACAGGTGTAATTATTGTTTCAATTTTTATATAAAAAACTATGAAACATATTTTGCTGAAATTTTTTATACATTTTGCGTGATAATTTAAATATTTCCAAAAATTTTAGAATCAATTTGTGATTTTTAACTCCGCCATATTTTGCTGAAATTTTTTATACATTTTGCGCGATAATTTAAATATTTCCAAAAATTTTCAAATCAATATGTGATTTTAACTTTTAAGTCTCATAGGATTCAATATGCACTATATGATCAAAAGTATCTGGACACTTTGAATGTTAGAATGTTTTTCAAATTTCTAAAAACAAATACTTGGCGAAGTGTTCTGTAACTTTGGCGTTGTAAAGAACATGCTTGAACGCACACTTTCCAGTAATGTTTCGGTGACTTCTGCATTTAGGGGACCAGCAAGATATTAAAAAAGGGGGGAAATATATTTGATCACCCTGTATCAAAAAAGCTGGAAATGATATGAACCTTTCAGAAAATAGTTAACTAGCTTTGTTCAATGTGTATAAGCATTTTCGTAAAACCAAAACGTATATTCATGAAGATATAAACGTTTCTTTAAAAAAAAAATTGTTGCATGTTTTTGAAATAAAATTGGCATCACGTCTGATTTCAACCAGCAGAAACAACAAGCACACAACTATAATAGAAGGTCTTTATTTCACATCTTTAAGACGTACAAAACTTAAAAAAGCCAGAGCGCCTTCGAGCGTAAATGCGCTTTTATTAGTGGCTACATGTTTTTTGCTTACAATATCCGTAGTTTTCTATCAAATTTCACGAAACTTACAAACATTTGTCAACGTTCATGAAAAATATTATATTTCAATTGAAAATTAAAACAATGAATATACGATGAGATATAAGCATTTGAAGAAACTACGTTTTTACTGCGCATGAATCATAGCAGCAGTTTTCTTGCATGATTTTGTAAAGAATTCTGTAGCGAAACTTCTATAAAAAATCAACTGGAATATCGTGAAAATTCACAAAGATATCGACGATATAGTAATCAGTTTTTCTCTGACTCTGAAATTACATAGATGATAAGTCGTTTTCCACAAATTGACATTTTACAAATTCATTGAACACCCCTGTTCTGAAAATGAGCTAGTCCAATTTTATGCAAATAATAATCAAAAGTCTCCGGATACCCCTGTATATGGTGATCATTAAATTTGCATAAAATTAGACAAGTTAATTTTCAGAACAAGTGTGTCCGATGAATTTGTAAAATGTCAATTTGTGGAAACTCCCTTATCTTCCAGGTACTTTCAGAGAGTCAGAGAAAAACTGATCACTATATCGTCGATATCTTTGTAAAATTTCACGATAGTCCTGTGGTTTTTTTTTATAGAAGTTGCCCTACAGTATTCACTACAAAATCATGAAAGAAAACTACTGCTATGTTTCGCGCCTGTACAGTAAAAACATAGTTTCTTCAAATGCTTATATCTCATCGTATATTCAATGCTTTAATTTTCGATTGAAGTATAATGTTTTTCTTGGACGTTGACAAATGTTCTGTATGTTTTGTGAAATTTGATTGACACCTATGGATACTGTAAGCAAAAAACATGTAAAAAAAATATTTTGTTCTCTATAAATGGTTATATCTTCATGAATATACGTTTTTATTCTACGAAAATGCTTATAAACATTGAACAAAGCTTGTTAACTATTTATGATACAGGATGATCAAATATATTTTTCCCTTTTTCAATACCTTGGTGGTCCCCTAAATACACAAATCGCCGAAACTTTACTGGAAATTGTGCGTTCAAGCGTGTTTTTTACATTGCCAAAGTTACAGAACACTTCGCCAAGCATTTGTTTAGAAATTCAAAAAACATTCTAAATTCCAATGTGGCCGAATACTTTTGATCATATAGTGTATTTCATTTTTCAATCCGTGTTAAATCCGAAACTAATTTTGTGATATTATTCATTTCATTCCCATATGTCCCATTGACCGTCTCAACAACATACTAAAATTTCATTTTGATAAAGTCCTTTTTACGGAAGTTATCGCGACAGACAGACAGACAGGCAAAATAACGAAAGTCATAAACACTTTTCAACTATTTTGGAAAGTGTTAAAAATCACAATACACCTGTAGCTATTGACAAGATCACCGTCACACATTCTCTATATTTTTGAACTTTCAATTTTAGTTACGAACTTTGAATAATAGCCCTCGAGTACAACATAAAAAAATCTGATGTGGGCTGCACAAAACTTTCCTTATGTAATGCAATGAATTTACTCCTTTTACAATAAAAAATTAATGTATAAGATCCAAGGTACTGTGTTTTTAACGTTGAATTGCATATTTGGCGATTTTCTGGATGACAACATATAAAACTATTTCAAAATACCAAATTAACTTATATTTACCGTAACACTAAATAAGCAATAATCAATATTAATAGCATCCTCAATAAGCGACATAGTTCAAATATTAAAATATTTTAATAACTAATTCATCAATTAGTCGTCGTTTTCATTAATTTAGCTTCATTTTTGCAATTTTGACGGTATTTTCCTCAATCTGTTACTGAAATATCGCTAAATTGGTAATATGTCGCTAGATTATTCGCCAAGTGCAGCAGCAAGTGTTACAGACAAACAGAGAGAAAAGCATTTCTTACACACTAAAAGATAAGCCCGTCATATGACGGAAATTAGAATTTGCTAAACATTATTTCCCATTCAGCGTCATTTTCATGAATTTAGCGATATTTTTTGTCATTTTGGCAACATTTAAAATAGTCGCCAAGTTAGTGAAATCCCGCTAAGTTACACCAAGCGTTACGGACGGAGAAATGGGTTATTCTTATAGCCTACTCTTAATGTTCTTTAAAAGATATTAAACTCAACTAGGCGTCATTTCATTGATTTAGCATCGGTATCTTTAATTTGGCGAATGTTTATCAATTGGGAGACATTTTCGTCAGTCTGGCAACATTAAAGAGTCAGAAAGTTGGAAATATTCCGACAAATTCGTCACCAAAATTTTGCCAAACGTTATGGACGGAAAAGTAGGTTATTCTTATAGCAGATATAATTATTCCAAGACATTAAATTTCCGTCCATTAGTCTTAATTTTCATTGATTTAACGTCATTTTTATCAATATGGTGACATTTTATTTAATTTGGCAGCATTTAAAAAAGTTGCCAGATTGGTGGCATTTCGTCAAATTCGTTGCCAACTTCTCGCCAAGCGTTGTGAATGCAGAATTAATTTATTCTTACAGAAGAAAAATGACTATTGGCGTTCAAATACAAAAGTATTACCCAAAGTATATTTTTTATAAATGGAACGAACTAGATCCACGAGAATAATGTCACTAAATTTATCGATTGATATTACATATGAAAAGTGAACATATTTCGCAATACTTAATATTTTTTCTTATACGATTTTTTGATACATTTGTTTGTAAAATGTGCAACATCTCGATAATGGTTCATGCTGTCTTTCCAAATTTTATGTCAATCATTTTTTAAGGAAAAATTACGTAAAAAATGACTATTTGCGTAACTTATTAAAGTTATGAATTTTTGATGATGTTTTTAAAATTTCACTCGAAATCGCTTTATATGGGGTTATGATCATTCGATTGCTTTTAAGAAACAATAGGCTTCCAATATTCACAGATTGTAATTTTTATACCAAATTTCGTTCGAATCGCTCCATTCGTTCGTGAGATATCGTCTCCACATACTCACTGACACAGACATCACCTCAAAAACGTTTGCTTCGTATTCATGAATGCTTGAAACGTGATCTCCCGTCGAAAACTTGAATTCGAATTTTCGACCCCGTCACAATGCTTTCCTTATTCATTATACTATGTATATAAGGAAAGTAATAATTATATATTTTTCTTGAGTCCAGTTTGACACGAATTCATCTTGTTTACATTATATTTTAAAAGTAGTCTCAGAGATAATCTTAATATCTCGATCAACAATTTGTAGATGAGGATGGCATAGTGGAATTTTGAATTTCATAACTGGTATTTTTATACACCAACATCTCCCGAATATCTTGATTGCGTAGGCTATTAACGGAGCCTCTAATAATAGGCATTTTGTCAGTTAACCAATGAACATGATCTTCATCTTTAATGTCTAACTTTGGAATTAAAAAATGCTCTTTCACGATTTATCGTCTTACTTTTAATATTCATCTCATAACTATATTCTATGTGGCATTTAGAATATGATATTGTAACTAATAAAATATCGTTTGGACGATGAAGGATTGTGTTTAGGGAGTTCTCTGAAATCAAATTAAAATCATCATACATGTTCCTTTTTTCATTAATCTTGTCCTGTAGATGTTTTGTTCTTAGCATGATCGGATTACTTCACTTGTAATCCCATATAGAACGATAAAAATTCAACGAATCCCGCCAATGTAAAGAATTTCTCTGCTTCACATCAATGATGAAATCATATGAGTCATATTGTTGTCTCCGTTAAGTCTCATTGAAGATTGTTCATTCCTTATACTGCAGTAACTGGTTAAATTACTTTTAAGTATTTCAAATCTATTTTCATGTGCATCTATCACAATATAAAAAATCTGATGTGGGCAACACATGACTTTCCTTATATAATGCAATGAATTTATTACTTTTAGAGTAAAAAAAAATAAGTTTTTCTTATAGTAGATACTTATACTCTTTCCAAGATATTGAATTTTCGACAATTAGTCGTCATTTTCATTGATTTAGCGTCATTTTTATCCATTTGGCGAGATTTTCGTTAATGTGACAACCCTTCAAAAAGTCGCCATGTTGGCGACATTCCGCAAAATTCTTCGCCAAAATCACGCCGAACTTTACTGACGAAGAAATAAGTTATCCGTATAGCAGATAAATGACTATTGGCGGTCAAATACAAAAGTATTACGCGAAGTATCTTTTCTCATGAATGGAACGAGCTAGATCCACGAGAATGATGTCACCAAATTTATCGCATGGTATTACATATGAAAAATGAACATGTTTCTCAATAGGAAATATATTTTTTTATTTTATATGACTTTTTGATAATTTTTTTGAAAAATGTGCAATATCTCGAGAACGGTTCATGTTAGCGTTCTAAAATTTATGTTAATCGTTTTCTAATGAAAAATTACATACAAAATGTCTGTTTGCGTAACTTTATTAGCGGTTGTGATTTTTGGACGATTTTTTCAAAATTTCACACGAAAATTTAGGAGGTTCTGTGCATTCGATTACGTTTAAAAACAATAGGCTTTCAGTGTTTACGGATTGTGATTTTTGTACCAAATTTCATTCGAATCGGTTCATTCGTTCATCAGTTATCTTCTCAACAGACCTACTGATACACACACACATACACACACATACTTTCACACACACGCACACACGCAGACATCACTTCAAAAATGTTTGATTCGTGATCAGGGATGCTTGAAAAGTGCTCTCCCGTCGAAAACTCGAATTCGAATTTTCGACCCCGTCACAATACATTCCTTATACATAATGTATATAAGGAAAGTAATAAAATATATATATATATATATATATATATATATATAGATATAAGATTCAAATAAAAGAGGGAAACGACCAATTGCATAGCATAAATGGCAGAGGTGGATTGCGACACCTCTTTCCCGGTTAGAAGCGTGCTTTTAAGCCCGGTTTTAAAGTACATGCTTCAACTTGGTACTAAATTCAGAATACAGGAATATAAAAATATTGAAAACGACTTTGAACAAGATCTGAAGAAGTTTACATACAAACTAGCCGTCAAATACAGTCTGCCTATACAAGCATTTACGGAATGGAAATATCACCTGACCAAAAAGTTCAATCTGCACTATAAACAATTACGTAAAAAAACATATTATCCATCTATAAAAACTGCAGTTAAAAAGTGTGAAGATAAATATGCTATAACATACACGGATAAAGTCGTCTCTAATTACTCATTTACCTGCCGTAAATATTACGTCGATACTTTAAGTAACAGTTATCAAGACACCCAAATGTATACCCAGTTACATCAAACAGGAAAAAGTTTAGAAAATAAAATAAAAGCTTTGTATAAACGAATTGATATTGATCTAAAAACAGTTAATTTTCCTTATCTTGTACTTATACCGAAGCTTCACAAAAATCCTGTCAAGTTCCGTCCTGTTACAGTGGGATGTGGATCCTACTTAACAATAGCCAATGCAAAACTTTTAACACTTCTCAAAAGTGTAATGACACAACTCAAAAAACATGGCACCGTAATGATAAATAATAGTTACGATGTAATCAACAGACTACAATTTTATAATAAGGACTTACGTTTTAAAAGTTTTGATTTCCGGGATTTATTCAACAATATAAATCTAGGAAATTTATATGAGATATTGAAGGAGATATATGCAATATATGACTTAAAGGAGGTCATTACTATCGGAAAATATCAAGACTTGTTACGCATCGTGCTGTTTGAGAATATTTTATTTGATGGAACAAACTATTTTCAACAAATAAAAGGTATCCCCATGGGAGGGGGCTGTTCCTCCCTGCTTGCCGACCTTTATTTGAATAAATTTGAAGAGGGCACTCACATCTTACATGAATTACCATACTTTCGTTACGTTGACGATGTCCTTTTTGGACAATATACGAATATGCCACCGTTTGATTTTAGTTTTTATCCTAAAGAACTGGAATTGATTGAAAATAAAGGAACGGAAGAAAACAGTGTTGATTTTTTAGATATCACACTAAAGCAAGATAGTAAATATGGCACATATACTGTTTTATTTGACAAAAGAAACAACTTCAATATTAAAATTAACCACATTATTGACTGGAAATCCAACTTAACTAAAAACATATTTAGAAATGTTGTCATCAATCACCTCAAGAGAAATCAACGTATTAATACTTTCAAGACTGATTGTATCATACATAACAGAAATATCATGCAAGAAGCAATAAAAAGAAATTATCCCGAAAACTTCTTGAAATACTATTATAATTCAATTTTCAATACAGAAAGAGAAAAAAATGCATACTTTAGAGATATAGCGGATGTTTGCAGTAACACTTTAAGTTCTTAGTGGGACCATTGCGCATGTGTGGACAGCGCACCCTGGTGCACGTTGATAACAGATTTCTGCTTTAAGCGTCAGCATGCACTTCATACGGATTACATTCCATCCCTTTCTCTTGCAATGGTCGCTTCTAAAGTCTTGCAATGGTCGCTTCTAGTCTTGAGGTCGTTTCTGGTCTTGTGGTCGCTTCTAGATGGTTTGCTTCGTTTTTTTTTTTTTCTGTGTCTTTGACTTCACACATATCCGGAAGATAGGCCACTGCATGGCATTGATTCCGGGAGTGTTGCCCGGGCTTAAAAGCACGCTTCTAACCGGGAAAGAGGTGTCGCAATCCACCTCTGCCATTTATGCTATGCAATTGGTCGTTTCCCTCTTTTATTTGAATCTTATATGATACTTTTTGTGCATGTGCTGCTTTGCGCCAACACTTGAAGTATAAGAATTTCCGTTGTATAAAAGTTTTCACTTCGTTTTATATGATATATATAGATATATATATATATATATATATATATATATATATATATATATATATATATAAAGAAGAAAGGTATGTATGTATGTATGTCTGATCCAGCATCACGGGAGAACGGCTAAACCGAATTTGATGAAATTTGGTGGGTAATCTTGAAATAGCCCCACTTCAAATTTTGTCCATGTATCGAAGTTCTAACATTAGGGGCTGTCGCGATATTAATGAACAAGAAAATATCAATCATGCTTAAAGCATTGATTATGAAACACATTCCAACTTCAATGCTTTAAAACTTATCACAATACTACTTTAAAACTTTAAAACTTATACAACTTTAAATACAACTTAATATAACTTTAAAACTTATCATAATACTACATTAATTTATTATATTTGAAAACTTAAACCTTCATTGAAAAAAATGCTCTTCATTCAAATGACGGCATTGACATATAAATTGCCTGGATGAAATATTTCTAAAATGCGATACATTCCACGGTAATATTTTTAAAACTATCATAATATTACGATAATTTATTATATTTCAAAACTTTATCGAAAACAACTGAAATTCATTCAAATGACGTCATAAAACAAATAACACGCCCGGATTTCTTTATAAAAACAGCATTTCATTCATAACTATCTCACATTCATTTCATTCATCACAACACTATAATAATCTATTTTATTTAAAACTTAAGACCATGGAGCTACAAGTAAATAAACTCTATGCTTAAAACTTCATCGAAAATAACCGTCCTTCTCTTTGCAAAATCAATGAATATTTCATTCATATCAGCCATGCAGACTCCATGGGCTAAATTATTTTATGTTAAAGAAATACAGCAATTCTAATACAACTCATTCTACATATTTTGTAGTTTGCATTTTACATAGGTAAAAAATAGGCTTCGTTGTAGAAATAATCAAAATTGGATGAGCATTTAAACTCAACTTTATTGTATTTGCGTTGTTTCAGTATATAGATGCACATAATTTAAGCAGAAATAAAGTAGTTTTAGGACGGATACAACACTCAATATGAATTAAAAATAACTTAAAAAATCACGATTTTGAAACAAGATGGATGCCATATATCATTTTGAAGTGGGTCATGTGATCGTTTCATATCATGGTCACGTGATAGTTTCATATAAGAGGTGTAATTATTATTTTAATTTTTATTTAAATAACTGCTGAATATATTTCGCTGAATTTTTTTTATATATTTTATGGAACAATTTGAATATTACCTAAACTTTTCGAAGCAATTTGTAAATTTTAAATCCGCTTAAAAAATGTTTGAAAAATTAGGTCCCATAGGGCTCAATGTATTTCATTTTTTCAACACGGGTTCACTCCAAAACTAATTGGGTGATATTATTGATTTATATTCCCATAGGTCCTACAGACCGTCTGAATAATAAATTTCATTTTGATTAAGTCATTCATACGGCAGTTTTCGTGCTAACGGACAGACAGACAGAATGAACAAAGTCATAAACACTTTTAAACTTTGTTGTAAAGTGTTAAAAACGAAGCTTTCATTTGTCTCATCACGAGAAAAAAGCTGCTCCGAATTGAATGAAATTTTGTGGGTACTTTTGAAGAAGCCGTCCATAAATTTAGCCCAAGTTTCGAGTTTCTATGACCAAGGGTTGTCGATATATTAATGGAAAACGAAACTTTTTCCTACGATTTCTGCTCTCTAACTCCATGATTCTCAACGAAAAAAGTTGGAAATCGTTGGTTTAAAACGTGAAAGTCAATTAAACCTTAGTTTTGTTGGAGTTTATTAAACATATTAGTCGCTTTTCAAAATCGCAGGTTTGGAATATGAACTTAAATGGAAACTCACCATCATGGTTTATTTTTCACAGGCTTACTCAACAAATTTGATTAATTTAAATAATAAATAAATGAATATAATATATATATAAGGAAGAAAAGTATGTATGTATGATCCAATGGATCTGATTAGCCAAAGAGTGGCCGTGCGCAAGGCAATACGTTAATTAATTGGAAACGATACTCATTGGCAAAAAAATGCCCGTGCTTAAGCTATGAGTAAATAAGTACTCCCCTTTAAGGTAAGGTTATCATTTCAAATTAAAAAAAAAACTACATTTCAATAAAATTTTCTTATGTAATTTTTATCAGAGTTTTGCATCGTAAATCCCGAGCAAAGGCGGGTAATCGCTGCTAGTATATTATAATACAGCAAATTCAATCTACTCCAAAGAGATTTAACCAAAAGTTCTGTACTGTCTAAAGCTTTTGTAAAAAGCAGTGTATAAATAAACATTTTAAAGAGCTTATAAAAAGAGAACATGGAGCAGTAGGATGACCAAATATTTTGATTAATAATTTTTTAAGTTGTAAGGCACATATAATAAATATTTTTCACCATATCCAAAACCTAAGATTCAAATAATGTGCTTTTCGCAATTTATCTCTAAAATTACTTACATATTAATGGATACATCATATAATTTGAGTTGTATAGATCGTGCCAAGATATTTAACAACTTGGATGAACTTTGTTTCGTTATTATAATTAGTCTACAATAAAAAAATCTGATGTGGGCAGCACATGACTTTCCTTATATAATGCAATGCATTTTCTACTTTTACAGTTAAAGCAAAATAGGTTATTCTTATAAAGTCGATACTTATATTTTACCAAGATATTGAATTTTCGTCAAATAGTCGTCATTTTCAATGATTTAGCGTCATTTTTATCCATTTAGCGAGATTTTCTTTGATTTGGTAAAATCAGTAAAATAGTCTCAAAAATCGTCGCCAAAATCTCGCCAAGCGTTATAAACGAAGAAATAATATATTCTTATAGCAGATAAACGTCTATTGGCGTTCAAATACAAAAGTATTACTCAAAGTAACTTTTTTCATGAGTGGAACGAGCTAGATTCACGAGAATGATGTTACCCAATTTATCGCATGATATTACATATGAAAAGTGAACATGTTTCGCAATAGGAAATATTTTATTTTATTTTCTATTTTTTTATAATTTTTTTGAAAAATGTGTAATATCTCGACAAGGTTTTACGCTAGCGTTCTAAAATTCATGTTAATCGTTTTCTAATGACAAATTCCATAAAAAATGTATATTTGCGTAACTTTAATAGAGGTTTTGATTTTTTAATGATTTTTCAAAGTGTCACTCCAGAATTTAGGGGGGTTCAGAACATTCGATTGCGTATAAAAACAATAGGCTTCCAGTATTTATGGATTGTAATTTTTGTACTAAATTTAGTTGGAATCGGTCCACAGTGTCACTGACACACACACAGACATCACATCAAAAATGTTCAATTCGTGATCAGGGATGCTTGAAACGCGCTCTCCCGTCGAAAACTCGAATTCAAATTTTCGATCCCGTCACAATTCTTTCCTTAGACATTATTGTATATAAGGAAATTAAAACATTTGCACAAACCGGAATCGTAAATCGAGTAAATTTTTTGCTGTTGAATTTTCGCTTCAACTCTTGTTTTAGGAAATTATTAAAACATTCAAACTTCGAAAGCGTCTGAAAAATTTTCACCTATTTTGTTAAAAAAATGTGTGCGACATATATGGCTCATAGGACATATTTCCCACACTAGCCGTCATCCCTGAGCCAACGGCCCTACTGTGCTGCACCGATTCTCGTTAGATCATCGATGTCAAGCAGCATCGGGCACGGTTAGTACTTAGGCTGGTGACCACCTGGGAACACCGCGTGCTGTTGGCAGATTTCGGGCGCGGTAGCCCGGTGTTTTGGGCGCTGGATTTGCACTCTGTCACAACTGCGGTCGTGTTCATGCGGAGTACGATCACGTTAAACATGTGGGTCCGTAAGTCCTTCCGAGTGGTTGGTGGTAGGGGAAGGAGGGTACGGTCCCTGTGGATGCCTTCCACACTGGGTTCCGGTCGAAATTGGGTGGCACTTCGCGGCCATCCAAAAGGTTGAAATGAAATGAAATGAAGGTGGGTGGCTCCAGAAGAGCCCAGCACATCGACCAGAGGTCTATTGTACTACCCCAAAAGAGAAAGATCTCTAAGAAAAGAGACCAGTAGCCGAAGCAAAAATAAGCAGGTACTTGACAGGAATGTCGTTCAGCTCCCACGGTTCAATCACATGTTGACCAATGTGTTCGAATCTGTGAGCAGAGTAAGCCTCACATTCACAGAGAATGTGAACAGCAGTTTCTTCGCTGTAATTGCAGCCTCTGCAAAGCGAATCTTTAGTGATACCCATAATGTTAAGGTGTCTCTTGAGGGTGCAGTGCCCAGTAAGGAGCCCAACAGCCCTCCTGATGCCAGTTCTGCTGAGCTTGAAAAGTTCTTTTTAACGTGAACTAGGGCAGTTGCAGTTTAGAATTCTCGCTTGCCTTTGTCCCTTAGTATTACGCCAGTTCTTACTTAGAAGCTTCCTGAAGATGTCATAGACAGTTCTTCTAACAAGGTCATTGGGGATTCCCAAGGCCGGCTCAGGGCCCACAAAAGGGGTACTTGAGCCTTTCCTAGCAAGTTCATCTGCCAACTCATTGCCAGGAATGCCCGAATGACCAGGCACCCAGTAAAGAATGACATTGTTATTGCTAGCAATTTCACAGAGTGCATTATAGCATTGCCAAACAAGGGAAGACGTCATAGTGAACTTCCCAAGAGTCATAAGAGCAGCCTGACTATCAGAACAGATGAAAATCTAACTATTCTTATACTTCCTGTCACAGCAGATTCTACAACACATAAGGATGGCTAAGACTTCGGCCTGAAAGACAGTAGCAAAATTGCCAAGCGGATAAGACAGCTCAGTACCATCATCAGGGCAGCAAACACCAGCACCAGTACTTGTGCCAATCTTCGAGCCATCCGTGTACCATACAAAACAGTTCCGTTTATTGTAGATGGGAGTCTTCTTCCAGTCGTCCCGCGAGGGAACCAGAATTTCATAAGGCTTATCAAACGTGTATTTGACATGAATGCCATCAGGTGGCATACAGAAGTAAGGATGACTAGCAACATTACTGTTAAGTTCTCTCCAAGATAGATACCTTGAGTAATCTTTCCATTATTTCAGATATTTAAGTCTGTTCATGCAGATACAAAATGCTTCTGCTTCAATACGCATGTAGAGCGGATACAAATCGAGTAAAAGTTCAAGGGTTGAAGTAGGAATAATTTTCATGCATCCAGAGATTGCAATGCACACCATCCTTTGAAGCTTAACTAGTTCTAGTTTATCTGTTTCACATCCAATTCTGGTCCACCAAACAATGGATCCATCGGAAATGATAGGACAAATTGCCATGGAGTAAATCCAATGGATAGCCTTAGGATTTAAGCCCCAGGTTTTCCCAAGGGCATTCCTACAAGACCAGAAGATTCTTCTGGCTTTAGTTGTGCAATAATCCAAGTGTCTCTTCCAATTGAGCCCCTTGTCAAAGTAAATTCCCAAGAATTTAACCTCCTTGGAGCAAATAAGCTTCTGACCAAAGAAGCGAATGTCCCCAAGATTAAGTATGCGTTTCCTAGTAAACACAACTACAGCAGTCTTATGCAGATTGACAGTAAGACCTGCATTTTTGCACCATGTCTCAACCCTCCTAAGAGCAGTAGACATCATGTCGTAGACAGTATTTCCAAATTTTCCCCTGGCAATGACGACAACATCATCTGCATAACCAACGCAGGAAACGCCAGAAACATTGATACTCTCTAAAAGAGAGTCCACAACTATACACCAAAGAATTGGTGAAAGCACACCTCCTTGTGGACAGCCCGCAAGTGCATGCACAGTCATACTATAACCAAATAAGGATGCACATATATACCTATTAGATAACAGGTTCTTGATCCAATAAGAGATCGTGATATCAACACCTTTTTTATCAAGAGCATCAAGGATGGTGTCGATGGGTACCTTATCAAAAGCACCTTCAATGTCGAGAAAGGTGGCAAGAGCAACTTCCCTGGCATTGAAGTTTCTCTCCAAAATAAAGGAGAGACTGTAAAGGTCAGTGTCCGTAGATTTGCCCGGTTGATAGGCATGTTGAGAACTTGACAAAGGCTTAGAAGCCAGGATCACTTCTCTTAAGTACCTATAATAAGCTTCTCAATGGTCTTTAAAAGAAAAGACGTGAGGCTAATAGGCCTAAAGGATTTGGTCTCGTAATAATTATCCTTTCCAATCTTTGGAACTAAGATTACTTTAGTATGCCTCCATGCATTAGGTACATGACCTAAGGCAATACAGGCTCTGGAGATACTGCAGAGAATGGGAGCTAGCACCTCAATTCCCTCCTGGAGAAGAATTGGAATGATGTCATCAATCCCCGGAGTTTTATAGGATTTATGGGAATTAATTGCCCTTTTAACCCTGTCAAGAGTAGCCATGCTCCTGGCAATACTCCCAACTTTTGTCATCAGAAAAAGACGTGGAGCAGGCATTAACAATGTCACAATGGTCATAGGGATAAGAAACCGGAAAGTGGACCCTGAACAACTCAGTCAGCGTATCTTCACCAGTAACAGTAAAGTCACCATTTGACTTCTTGACAGTGTTCAATTTACAGTTTCTGTCCCTTGCCATCAGCTTAACAAGTTTTACCGTGACAAGGGCATTTTTAATACCTTCGCAGTACGTTATTCAAGAATTTCTCTTGTAGTCCCTGACGGCCTTATTATAAGAGGTAAGAGCAGATTTATAAACCTGCCATTCACCATTCTTTTTGGTTCTATTAAAGAGCTTCCTGCATTTCCCACGCAACCGGCTGAGCTCATTTGACCACCAAGAAACAATTCTTGGGGAGTCAGCATTTGTGGTTCTGCAGTTACTATGAAAAGTTTGGATAATGGCCTGTTGCACGGGGTCAACAGCCAAATCCAGGTTTTCAATAGAGGAATACTCACCATGGTGGCTAGCCAACCTGGCCCTGATATTTTCTTTGTAGGAACCCCAATTAGTGCTTCTAGGGTTCCTACCCTTGTCAGTTTCAGGTTTCACAGGACCTTTAACAGAAAAAGAGATTAATTGATGGTCAGAAAGAGATATATCATTTAAGACCTTTCAATTAACCACTTGGTCATAAGCATTACTATTGCTTAAGCTAATGTCCAACACTTCGCTACCTTTGCAGTCACGAAGGTACGAGAATTACCCTTATTAATTATATAGGGAGTGAAGAGAAGGATCTGTTCTAAAAGATCGTCCCCCCTACTGTTGCAATCACTACTGCCCCAAACAGTGTTATGGGCAGTCGCATCTCAACCAATAATCATTTTTTCGCCATTACAATACTCAATAAGATTGATAATGACATTAGAAAGGGTTTCCTTATCTTCATATGGAAATAGGCCGAAGCAAAGATGTATTCTATATTATGCTCATTAGTTTTAAGATTCACACTGATGGCAACATTGTCCCCATCGAGGATTTTAACAAGATGAATAGCATTGAGCTTGTTGCTAACAGCAATACAGGCTCTAGGTCTGCTACAGGATGCATCATAAAAGACATTAAATCCCTTGATCCCCAGACCCAAAATTTTTTCATTGCAGGTCCAGGGTTCCTGGATGAGAGCAATATCACCTCTACCATCTAACAGCCTTTTGCTAAGAATAGCAGTGGCAAAACGACTGTGATGCAAATTTATTTGCACGACGTTAAAACAGCCCATAAACAGGGACAAAAAGAGGACAGAGAAAACGTAGGAGAGAAAGGCCCTCCTAGTAACATGACAATGATCAGCATCAAGCACATTTTCATTGTCAAAATCCTGCATGCGTTTTTCCAGCTCATCATCAGAAATCAGAGGGTTAGCATGTAGTGTACCATCAGAACCAGAACCAATTTCTAGATCATTAAGTTTAGATATCATAGTCTCAAGACTACTGATACTTACCTGAGAGGAGGTCGCCTGATCTTCTGGCTGTTCCTCCATCTCCAACTTCCCTTTGGGCTTCTCGTTTGGATCCCGAAGAATCTTAAAGTCTCCGCCGTCCAAACCGGTGAAAGCACCAAGGTCAGCTTTGCGAATCGCATACGCAGCCTCCTAATCCACCTCGAAGATTCATCTTACGGAGAGGGGCCCACAAATTTTTTCAGAACACGCCACTCCTCAGACTTCAACTCCGGGTTGAAACGGTTCAGCCGTTTCAGCAAAACGCTCGGATCCTTGGTGTAAGCATCTCTGGTCTTAAAGACCACCTTGACAGGTTTGGGAAGGTCATTGGCACTCAAGACTTTAAGTGCCTACCCCAAAACCTGACTGTTAGTATGGAAGTTTTCTTAACCTATTCCACAGTATTTGCATCATTGCACTGAAGAACCAAGGCTGCAGCGTTTAAACTGCAGCCATGAATCTTCGGAAGTTGCTCACCAGTGGGGGTCTCATCTAACATATCGAGAGCCACGATCTGGATGATGTCAACCTCTTCCTTGCTCAGCTTACTAGAAGGGAAGGAACTCTTGATAATTGCCATCTTGATAACCTGGACCGCCTGAGCATATGTTCCAGGTTGGATGTCTGTCCTTGATCTTTTCTTAAAGGCCAGATATCTTGGAGAAGGTGTGGCTCCTTTCGACCGAAGTCGTTTGGTGCTTCCAACCTTCTCTTTGACAGCTCCAGCTTTTGCAAGCCTCTGATCCTACTGCCTAGGCATGCGCCTCCTCCTGCGCCTTTGAGCTTTAGTGAGTAAATCCTGCGTCACAGCCATGGTTTCAGTGTGTCGGTCACCAAGGCTCGCGACTCCACTTCCTTCCACAGCAGGACTGCAGGTTTCCTCCTTTTTGCCAAGATCCAACCCCAGAGGGGTTGCTTCAATGGCTGATTGGGAATCACCCGAAGATGAACCCAATCCTTTTACACTTTCATCATGACAGAACGGAGAATTAGGAAATGGCACATCTAATTGCTCCATGCTGTAACCACTAATGAGAGAAAAACCACGTTTTACTTCCTGTTCGATCGGAGCCCCCGCTAGGCTCCGTCTCCCCACACTTTTCTAACGTGAAAAGTGTAACGGCCGGAGTCATTCGCAAAGCTAGATGATAAGGAGCGGGGCATAACGTGATCCAGGTGCACAGGGCCCAAGGATCAACAAAGATACAAGGGGGATTTCTCGATATGAAACGCTCCCCACCATCCAACCAACGCAACCACGGGACTCGACGTCTGGCACCGTTTACTACAAACGTTTCTTGAAAGCAAAACTACAGTTGCACGCTGCTCTGCCCTTTTCGCAACACAACCACCTGGTCCCGTTCCCGAGCCCAAACGGTATACCTTACGGCAGAAGCCGAAGAGTGGTACTAAGGCCCATAAGGCAGAAGTGAAGTTCACTACGGGCTTAGCATTGATGCAATCTGCAGCTAGAAGAAACAGTTTGCTCAGGTACCTCGGGATAGCAACACCCGTATCCACAAAAGAAATGGATCCCTGAGGACTTTACAGAGTGGGACAAGGTGCCTCACTTCCAACCCCCAACCTGGAGGACCAGGATGCCTCATTTTGTCTGGAACCTCACCTTCGACCTGTCCGGCAAGGGTGACCCTACCTGTAACCGAAGCTACCGCCGGCATAGCTCTTAGGATCATTGGAACACGCAAGGTCCACCATCCCGTCAAGGCGCAAGCTACATTTAGTTTAGGTCCAAAAGGTTACCTTACACCATTCTGGTAGGTCGGACCGTCTGGGTCTCAGCAACAACACTAGTCGTCATCCCGGCCGCCCAAACTGCTGCTCTCAGTCTCCGGATGAGTCGGACGGCCTGATCTTTCGACACTAGCCGTCATCCCGGCCGTTCAAACAGCTACTCATGCCCTAGGACGAGTCGGACGGTCTGGATTTTCGACACTAGCCGTAATTAAAATTAGAATAAAAAAAGTTATTTTCGGTTTTGCGTACAGTTTCTCTTTTTGGCTGTGTAGGATCAGAGTCTGTATAACATGTCATCACAAACTGTACATACTGTTAATCTAATGTATTTTTATTGTATTTGATTATATTAATTTTATAATTGATTATATTAATTTTATAGGTTAATTTTTTTAGAATGCATCTTTAGTAGCATTTAATATTGGACTTATATTGGACCAATATTGTATACCTTGGCATTACATTGGAAATATTTCTAATGTAATCCCAATATTGGGAAAATAATGGGGGTTACATTGACCTCCAATATTGCCTAAATATTTTCATTACAGTAATACGTCAATATCGGTGTCACATTGGATATATTTAAAATCAAACGTCAATATAAGCGTCCCAAAATTTTAAGCCAATATTGAGCCAATTGAGCCAAATATTCTCTTTTTCATATTGGTCCACAATTTCCAATATTGGTTGTCACTATTAGATTTATACTGGAGAAGACTATTAGATGTCTGCTATTTGAATTCTTATTCTCCAGTCAGCTTTTGGTTGAAACAGAGCGCTTCCAATTCCCAAAAATTTCTTACATTATATGTATTTATTCGACAGGGGATAATTGCAATCTACAGTCAGGATGAGACGTCATCCGCAGCACTATCAGAAGATATATGTGGGGAGAGAGCGTGCACAGCACTGGAATGCTGCGTCACAATCTACACTAGGCAGGAATGTAGACCACTGCAAAAAAAAGGTAATATTTTTGCATATGATCCAGATAGAATTATGAATAGAAAATTTAAAATTGGTATGTTTAGAGTTGTTCTGTAATTGCATTTACACAATACTATGGTTTTCAGAATAAGATACTTTTATTGCTTTTGATACAATTTTACTGTCATTGTGTTCAGAAATTATCTTTATTTTCTTTATATTTCAGGACATGGCACTACATAACTTTAAATATTTTTACTAGATGTTAATCCTGTTATACCTCTGGGTTCATACAGTTATATAGATTTTCTTGACATGCGAGCTTTGCATATCTCTCGCTCATTATTATACAAGGATCATTATAATATCCAAACATAATTAAAACCTAAAACCTATAACCTATTAAAACACAACCAATTTGCTGTGACTTTCTATATCTACTAACGAAAGTTATCCACGAACAGTTAAACTCACTATCTATTGAATCAAGAGAATTAAATTAATGATGACTGTGGTGTAGAATTTATTGAAGGGTACCATTAAATAGTTGTATTTTATTATTTCTACTAAAATATAATATTTATATCCGTTAGTATATTTCGTACAATGCATATGCCTGCAAAACCCAAAAGTTTGTCTGTAGTCCTGTTTCAATATGTAAGTAATATAATTATGATACATAAATGGTAAAGTTCACCACTCTGAAATGACGAAGCAGTGACTTTTTAATTCTAATTTTTTCTTCAAATTACTATTTGAAAATGTTAAATAAATTATTTAAATATCCATTAATAATTGACTAATCAATCAAGGCCACTGTTACATCGTAAAAATAATAGATATGTTACTCAGACATTTGAAAGCATACCCAATCAAAAACATTGTAGTTCAGGCCTCGATTTGACGTTTATTTCTTGGTCCACAGTACCTTATTAAAACATTCCACCTGTGTCACCACAATTACCATAAAGCGACAATTGTGAAACTGAATTTTCCCGATATATTAGACATTCAGGAATTTGGAGACATTTTTCAAAAGTCGCCAAGTCGGCATTATATCTCAAATTCTGCTGCCAAATTTGTCGCCAAGTGAGAGGAAAGACAATAAATAGCAAGAAAGATTAAACATGCATAAAACATTGATTATAAAACACTTTCCAACTCAGATGCAATTTTATTTAAATATCTCTAAAATGCGATATATTCAGGGGCAATATTCTTAAAATTATCATAGTAGAATCATTGAAAACTTTACACTTCATCAAAAAAGGCAATTATATGAAATCGTTTGCTTCTCTATCTAAGTAAAATCAATGAATATTCTATTCATATCACTTATATTCCAGACTCCCAAGCTAAATAATTTTGCGTTAAAAATTCAGAAATTCTTATACAACTCATCTTACAATCGCTTGTTTTGTTTACATTTTGCATACGTTAAAATTAGTCTTTTTTGTAGAAAAACTTAAAGTTTAGTGAGCATTTAAAATAAAATATATTGTAATTACGTAAGCATAGAATTTAGAAACACAGGTAATAGACAAAAATAAAGCGGATTTAGGACGGATTCAACATTAAATATAAATACAAGAAAGATCAGTCATGCATAAAGCATTGATTATAAAACACTATATCACTGTAATTTTTTAAACACCTCTAAAATACGATATATTCAGCGGCGATATTATTTCAATTATCACAGAACTACAATAATTTATTTTACTTGGAAAATAAGAACCATGGAAGTAAAAGTACGTTCTAACTCCATTCTTAAAACTCTATTCAATCTTTATTCAAAAGACTTAATTGAAATATAAATTGTCTGGCACTCTATGTAAAAGCAGTGAGTATTTCATTCATACACTTTTATTCCAGACTCCAGATTTAACTAATTTAACGTGAATTCAGCAATTCTTATACAACTCATTTTACAATCACTTTTTTACATTTTACATTCATTAAAGTTAGACTTCGTTGTAGAAATAATCAAAGTTTGATGATCATTTAAACTAAAAATATTGTATCTGCGTTGGCGCAGAATATGGATATACAGAAAAGAAGCAAAATTAAAGAGGTTTTAGGACGAATGCAACACTAAATATAAATGAAATAGAATAAAAATCACGATTTTGACAGAAGATAAATGCCATATTTCATTTTGCATGGGACACATAACCTCTTCATACTATATGGGTATCATTATTATTTTAATTTTTATTTAGAAAACTACCGAAAATATTTTGCTGCAAATTATTTAATAAATTTAATGGAATAATTTGTACAATTCCTAACATTTTTGAAGCAATTTGTGAATTTCAACGTTGCTTAAAACATGTTAAAAAATTAGGTCCCATAGGGGTCAATGTATTTCACTTTTTCAACCCGGGTTCAATCCAAAACTAATTTAGTGGTACTATTAATTTACATTACCATATGTCCCACAGAATCAACAACATACTAAAATTTAATTTTGATAAAACCATTTTACGGCAGTTTAAGTGTGAACGGACAGACATACAGACAGACAGAATGAACAAAGTCATAAGCACTTTTCAACTGTGTTGGAAAGTGTTAAAAAATGAATTTTTGTAATTTTGCTGCCGAGGATGTTTCAATTGTTTCTACAGTATTTTAATTCTAGGATGTCTTGTCAATTTATTGCTGCACGGAATTTTGTACAATTGTTACACATATTTTTTTCCCTCCAATATAACTATTTATTGAATTATATTTCCCTTCTTTAGGAGATTTTTGTAACATGCCCTTGCTCTGTGGCTGCGAACCAGGTCTCGTATGCATAGTAAGTAAAATCTCAATCTTACCTACATTGCTTTCTGATAATATACTCTATAACAAAAAAATCAATTCACCAAGAAGGAGTTGTCCGATTCTAATGAAATTCCGTATGCAAAGACATTTTGAGCGAGCATGCAAATTAATAAAATTTGGCGTACAATGAAAAAATAGTGGGAAGCGCATCGAAACTGCGCATTCAGCAGATGTATATAAGATGCGATTCTGATTGTGTGGTCAAAATTTTTGTTGCATTTCGACTGCGGATATCTTACGCCTTTGGTAGTCATTTCTGGCACACTGACAGCACAGCGGTACGTAGACAACATTCTACGTCCGGTTGTGTTACCGTTCCTTTTGCAGCACCTCGGACTTACTTTTCAACAAGATAATGCCTGGCCGCACACGGCACGTGTTGCTATGAATTGTCTTCAAGCTTTCCCAACACTTCATTGACCAGCTAGGTCTCCTGATCTCTCTCCCATAGAGCACATTTGGGACGTTATGGAAAGGCGATTGCAACCATCCCGGAATGTTGACGATTTAGCCCGACACTTGGAGCCAATTTGGCAAGACATTCCGCAGGACATTATCCGTGAACTTTATCAGTTTATGCCAGGCCTGGTGACATCTTGCATCCAGGCCAGAGGTGGACCAACGCCTTATTGACTTCCTCCTTTTGTATACGGTCAAACTCTAAATTATTAAATTGTTCTGAAATTTTAATCGTTTCTTTTCTATGTATGTTCTTCACATCCACCAAATTTTATCGCAATAGGACAACTACTTCTTGGTACATCGATTTTTCGTTATAAAGTGTATAATGTGGTATTTCGCTTTTACGAATTTTTTTATTTCAAAGCTTTGCTAGAAAACCACGAGACTTTCAGAACACATAGCAAACTTTTATATCATGTGTAAAAAATTTAACCCAGTGTCTCGAAAAAAAAGCGGTCTTGCCTTTTGTTTTAGTATAAATTATTAAACAGTGCTATAAATTGTCCTATCTCACTTTCTTGTAGTTCCCTATTAATGTTACCAATACTAGGCAAAAAATTATTCCACAATATATTGTTAAACACGATCATGCTAAAAGTTTTTCTGTATATAAAATTGATTTTTTAACACTTACTGTACCGATACTGATGTTTTTTTATGTCACCAGCCAATGTTAACAATTCCTGTTTAAATGTGTTTGGCATGTTTACTGTTTAGTTTGTTGTGGTATTTTAAGTTCTGCACATTTTATATTTAGTTGTTACTGTAATTGGATTATATTTGCTGTATCCACTTAAAATGTTTAAATAAATAAATAAATTAATTAATTAATTAATATTGAAAAATAAAAACAATTATTTTCTGAACGTTTCGTCTTAAATGATGTTTTGTAATTGTTCTTGAAACCTTCAAATTTATTTTCCCATTTGGCTATAACCAGACACGTCAATTAATTTTCTATATTAGCTCAATTTGTGTCTTATACTATTTTAATATCATTTAAATCCACAGTATGGGGAGAACTTAAATTAAGTTGTGTCTTCCGAAAACTGCAAAAATTCTAGGGCAATTGTACATGTTTTCAAACCGACTAAACCAATAATATTTATAGACGGATCTTAAATTGACATTAGGTAGTTTATATTTTATATCTTGTAATGCTATTGTAAAGAGTTAATTGTTATTTTGAGATTAAATCGGCAGGGTAACTCAATGGTTAGAGAAAAGGTATTGCACTCGGAAAACCCGATTTCAATTCCTGGCTATGGCCTGCCTATCTCCAGTTCTACACTGATTAAGGATACTTGAATCTGTTAGGTCCCAACGTCCTTCTGAGAGGCTGGTTGCAGGAAAAGGAGAGCACAGTCACTGTAAATATCACCTTCAGTGGGTTCCATCTAAGTTGGTGATATTGTCTTGGTCGTCCAAACGCATACCTTGCACATCCGGGTTGGTCAGGCGAACTGAATCGAAAGAAAAAAAAGAATTAATTCCAGATGTTGTCAATTTTGAAAACATAGTTAAAATGTCATGCTTATAAAACAAAGCACATTTTGAACACTTTCAGAAATATATTTTGTATGTGTATCTGTAAATGTGTGTGTGTGTGTGTGAGAGAGAGGGGGAGAGAGAGAGAGAGAGAGAGAGAGAGAATGAAAACGCGAGAAAGGGGGAGAGAGAGAGCACGTACGTACGTGAGATGTGGGAGAGATAATTAAGGAACGAATGAGAGGTTATGGAACTTCTCATAAAAATTTTCCTCTTGCATACACTTTTTGCATTTATTAGTGCAGCTGCTTGCATAACCTTTAAGTGGTACGGCATGGGTCTCAAAGATCCGGACTCCTGTTTTGAATGCACAATAAATATTTTTAGGTGGATTTTAGTACCTTCATTATTTTATATCATGTAACTATTAATGATTTCACTTAAGCTACTTTGTTTATATATATTATCCATGGGCTTTACAGGGTTCAAGGGACCCAGCCATATCATTTATGCAATATTGTATGACTTCAGATAATCTATTTCTTTTTATATAAGATTATTTTTATTACATTTGAAGTTGTAAGCACTATTTATTATTTTATATTACTAATTTACTGCAATATATCACGTAAATGATTACGTTGGACCCCATTAACCTACTGTTGCAATTAATTCTATACAATTTTAGGTATGAGTAATAGCACTTTGAAAGCCATAAAGATATTTGTGAGCTTTTAAAAATATTTTTGGCACATCTATACTTAAATTATTTAGCTCCTTGACCCTTGTTTTAGCCCTTACTTTGTCTAATGGTTTTTTATTACTAACAGGTATGTGTAGTGAAATAAAGTGAACGTTGGAGTTTATTTCCTGTATAAATAATAAATGATTGGATTGGGTTAAATTCCTGAATATATTTCTGAATATATCCTGAATATATCCTGAGTTCCTGAATATATAACCATTAATTAACATGCTCACATTGAATTCCACAATTTTAACTTTTAAAATAAACATTATTTATTACACATATTAAGATTACTATTAAACTTACATTAAATTCATATACACTCTTACGGAGGAGAAAATGCACGTGTGAGACCAAGATATTATATTATGCCCAAAATCATATGTCTGACCTAATATATATGCAGATTTGCAGATACCTCTGTTTGTTGTCCTGGACATTTCTGACTCCAATTTACTTAAATCACACTCTTAGACATTTTGGACTGGAATTCTACTGAATACAACACTTGGACATACCTAGCCTCCAGTTGTCTTTGAAAGCACACGTTTGGACGGTCGTTTTTCTCAATTGACTGAATATATCTTGAATTATCTTCTTGTTGCCACATCATTTCGTCTGAGGTCCAGATACGCCCTCAGTATCTCTATTGATCGCTCCTCAGGGCAATATAGCAACAATTCTTCATTGGCCACCTTATCACCCAGTGCTGCTTGGTTTAAACCTTGGCCTCAAGGAGACTTTTTTGACTCAACCACATCTGCGATTTCTGCGAACTGAATTTATTAGGGTCATGGCCTTGGTATCCAAGACAGTCATAAAATGGCATCTACGAGTTTGCGCTTTGTTTCGTTGCACACATCGTATAAATCTCAAAACTGCATAAATGTGTTCTGGTCTCACAATATCATTGAGTCCCACGGACCCACCAATTGAATTGGAAATATGAACATCCAAATTTCATGAAAGAGATGAACAACATGAGAATAAACTGTGGAAAGTTCACACCGGAAAAGGGGCTACATTTGTCTTTCAAATTTGGAAAGAAAAATATTCCAGTACTGCTTGAAATGCCAAAACCCTATATGTATCAAGTGCTGAAGTACCGTTAGGGAACTACATAGAACAGAAAGAATCTTTCATTTTTAAAAACAAATTCTTTGCTTTGAACATATGCCATATTATAAAAGAAAGTAATAATTTATATTTATTTTTATTTTCCATTTTTTGTTGTATTCCATCGTATATGTGAAATATATGTGTTCTTTTATTTTTTTTTTTATTTTGTCATTCTTATATTTTATAAATATTTGCAATTAAATTTTAAAGCATATATATATATATATATATATATTGAAGATTCATATAAAATCCTCTATATATTCAGTTTCAATTTTCAAGACTTTCATTAATTATTTATAATTCAATTGACATGGAACACGAAGATATCTGTCATGAACAGAAAAATCCCCATAACAGTTAAGGGTTAAATTAAAGAATAACGTTCGTTTTACTTCCATAATAGGTTTATCACTTTTTATGCTATTTTATTAAAATGTGCAAATTTTATAACAAATGATATATTTTGTTTGGCTCAGTTATTATATAAAACTAAAGCATTTTCATCTTTGCAGCCAGGACCATTTGGATTCAATTCTAGATGTGGTGTGCAGTACTCCACAACACCACAAACTGCATGAAACACGCTACAGTGCAGACTAGTTGTACGTTTTTTTTTTAATTTACGTGCAAAATAAAAAAAAAATCTGTTGTCTTTTTATGTTTATTGGTTGATTGATTATACATCGTTTATACTTCACCATAAATGTGAAGGTTTACACACAAAAAAATGTTTTGATTTCCTTATTTTTTTAGGAAAACATACTGAAGATTCTATTCATATAAAAACAACATGACAGTGTTAGTAATATAACCGTAATTTAGTAATATCCTTGCCTCTCTAAAATAAATTTAGACCCCTTGAAAAACATACGTTGATATTCAAACATCTTACAACCCAATTTTAGATTACTATGTCGTAGGAACAAATTTCATAAAAGTTGTCATATAAAAAATAGTCAATTTCTATGAAGACTCATTGCGACATTTTATATTAATCTACATAACTGTCTTAATTATTTGAAGGTTTTGGGGTTATATTATGCAGTCTGTCATATACATGCCATGTTTTTAGTTTCTTTTAAATGGACTCCAATTGATTTATAATCATCCATGTTAATAATTATTTTTTATAACTTCAGACAAGAACATTGCATTGAGTGAGAATAAATTACGTTGATTTAAGTACTGTTGCGAACATCACATTCATTTAGAATTAAAATACTATGTCAAGTAATATAAATTTATCTGCAATATTGTTTATAAAGAAATGCTAAACTTTAATAGCTTGGTTAACGATCGATTGCAATATACGAAATAAATGCTTAAATACTAAAAATATGTAAATGTACAATTAAAATACAATTTTTAAAAAGTAAACAAAAAGTTTTAAAATTTAAATTATTCTTTTTTTTAAGGTAAGCAGATATGGTAAAAATGTCAAAAGTTAAAAATACTTTAAAGACATAAATTTTTAAACTATTAAATTGGAACAAATGAGTGCTCAAAGTTTAGTCATTTAACAATAAGCAAAATGTTTTTAAGGAAAACAAGTAAGATATATATTTTCATGTACATGTATTACTTGAAGTAGCACTTTTAAATGGGAAATATAAATATTGCAAACTGTAAACCCCCAACCGCACTTTAATCGAGTGTTTGTATTTTGTTCTGAAATTTTGATATCCTCGTAGAAGCGAGACATTAGTGAATGAGGGAGAAACTAGATACATCATCGTAAATACAATTTATGAAATATATATACAATATAAATGGTTCTGAAAAATTTATCGGTACAAAATTATGTACTGACACTGAAAAGGAATATATATTACTTTCTTTATATGCATAACATAATGTATAAAATATTATGAGGGATTGAAAATTCGGATTCGAGTTTTTATCAAGAGAACACCTTTCAAGTATCCCGAACACGAATCGAATGTTTCTGGGGTGACGTGTGTGCGTGAATCTGTGGAGACGATATCTCACGAACGAGTGAAGCGATTTGAACGAAATTTAGTACAAACATTGCAATTAGTGAGTACTGGAACCTATTGTTTTCATACGCAATCGAAGGTTCAGGACATCCCCAAATTTTAAAATGAAATTTTAAAGAAACATCAAAAAATCAAATCCTTTAATAAAGTTAAGTAAATAATTATGTCCTATTTAATTTTTCTTCGAAAACGATTGACACCAACTTTAGAACGCTCACATGAACCGTTCTTGAGATACTGCATATTTTTCAAATAAATTTATCAATCACATAAAATAAAAAATATATTAACGATTGTGAAATGATCAATTTTCATATGTAATATTATGTGATTCATTTATTGGCATTATTCTCGTGGATCTAGCTCGCTCCATTCACGAAAGAGGATACTTTGGGTAACAGTTTTGTATTTGTAGGGCATTATAGTCGTTTATCTACAATAAGAATCACCCATTTCTAAGTTCATAGCGCTTGGCAGAATTATGAAGACGAATTGTCGGAATATTGACAATTTGGCGACTTTATTTCAATGTTGCCAAATTGACGAAAAGATCACCAAATTGGTAAACTTGGCTCTAAATAAAAGAAAATGACGACTAAGTGTTTTAAATTCAATATCTTAGAAAGAATATAAGAATCTACTATGCATTAGTTCGAAGATTATCGTGTGTAAGCACAGAAATAGAGAAAATAAACAAATGGAAATCATAATTTTTTACTTAATTCTATGATTATCGTACACACGCACAGAAAGAGAGGGAAAATGACAAATATACATCCGAAAATATTCAATCACAATCTAATCAATAGGTAGATGAACCTAGTTTTCTGACAACATTTTGATTTCGAAAACTTTCAGAAAAAAATGCTTTCTCTATACTTCAAGTCAAAAATAGCAACAATAATTTTTTATCGAAGAAATATTCGGAATGATTTCAATCTGAACTCCATGTATGACCCATATAAACCTAGAGCCATATAATGCTTTAACATCAAATTACAATTCCTCATTTTGACTAAATGCAAGGGGAAAACACTTCCAAAGGCAGCCATTTCGATTATTTTTGGCAACCTTTCAGGACAGGGCTTCCCCATTATATTTGATATGTAGCCAACTCGGCGATTTTTGGCGTGTATTTGAATCCACTATAACTTTCACGAAATATGAATTGCTTTTAGAGATACGAGAACTTTTTAGAAATATTTATGGAGAGTATATAAGGAAGTAACCCCTCAGCCTGTGTATTGTTGACTCGATACTAGTCAAAATGAATTGTGACAAACCTCAGTTTTTACAGAATTGTATCAGCTGTTTTGTGAAATTAGTAGAGCATATGATTGCTCTTTAATTGTAAGTGACAGTTATTTTGTGATATTGTAATATAGCAATAGTGGCTATGTACTGTTCCTGCTTACGCTATTGGTGCTTTTTTAAATAAAAGCTGTAGTTATCCTGAATTTCAGACTGATATTTGTACCCTGAATGTACACCTAGGATTTCAGAGGATACGTCGTAACAAAAAATTGCTGTTCCTGCGCTACATTCATTCAAACCGTAAAAACGGAAAACATCTCTAAATATATTCCAGAATTTCTTTCACTTCTTTTCAAAGAAAGTCATTAAAGAAAGACCTTCACAAACACCTTTCTGGTAGGTCGGACGGTCTGGGTCTCAACAACAACATCACCTATGAGGAAGTGACTGAAGGTCTTTCTTTAATTATCTTTGCATACAAAGGGTGCGAAAACATCTGCATATCAGCTACCATGTGTTGTTGTCATAGACGTAATTCTTCTCAAATAAAGGTAACACAATTTAGTGTATTCATAAATAACAATACTTAGTTTTACTCGAATATAAAGAGAAAGAGTTTTATCGGTGATAGTTCTGTTATTTCTAACTGCTTCAAAATGAGTCGAGCATTGATTGGTTGCTGCGCTTTAATTCTGGTAAGCAACATATTATTAGTAAAACTAGAAAATATACCCGGCATTGACCACTGATCATGACGTAATGCGATGAATCAGTTTTTTGCGTGTTATAAGCGGGCGTATGGATAAAGTGTTCTTTGGTTTTAAATAATTCTTTGTAAGTTCCAGTGAACGAAATTTAAAGAACGGTTTAATATTACGTCCGTTTATAACAACCACAACGACTAAAAAATTCGCAGGATCACATCATTCCGGGTCCAGATGTTTCTGAGTAATAAATTCCATAGTCGTACAACCCTTAGTTTTCCCTTTACAAACACACCGATAGACATCTGCTTTTATTATGTATAGTTGTTCAAAGAATCTGCGCTCTATGCATCTATTAAAATTTTAACGATATAAATCTGAAAAAAATCGGATGTGGGCAACACATGACTTTCCTAATATAATGCAATGAATTTACTACTTAACAGTAAAAAAAAATCTGATGTGGGCAACACATGACTTTCCTTATATAATGTAATGAATTTAATACTTTTACAGTAAAAAAAATAAGTTTTTCTTATAGTAGATACTAATATTCTTTCCAAGATATTGAATTTTCGACAATTAGTGTTCATTTTCATTGATTTAGCGTCATTTTTATCCATTTGGCAAGATTTTCGTTAATTTGGCAACATTTAAAAAGTCGCCAAGTTGGCGACATTCCGCAAATTTCGTCGTCAAAATCTCGCCAAGCGTCATGGACGAAGAAATAAGTTATTCTTACAGCAGATAAATAATTATTGACGTTCAAATACAAAAGTATTACTCAAAATATATTTTTTCGTGAATAGAACAAGCTAGATCCACGAGAATGATGTCTCCCAATTTATCGCATGATATTGCATATGAAAAGTGAACATGTTTCTCAATAGGATTTTTTTTCTATTTTATATGACTTTTTGATAATTTTTTTGAAAAATGTGCAATATCTCGAGAACGGTTCGTGTTAGCGTTCTAAAATTTATGCCAATCGTTTTCTAATGAAAAATTACATAAGAAATGTCTATTTGCGTAACTTTATTAGCGGTTTTGATTTTTTGACGATTTTTTCAAAATTTCATTCGAAAATTTAGGGGGGTTCTGGACATTCGATTACGTATAAAAACAATAGGCTTCCAGTCTTTACGGATTGTGATTTTTGTACCAAATTTGGTTCGAATCGGTCCATTCGTTCGTCAGGTATCGTCTCCACAGACTCACTGACACACACACACACATACACACATACTTTCACACACACACACACACACACACACACACAGACATCACTCCAAAAATGTTTGATTCGTGATCAGGGATGCTTGAAACGTGCTCTCCCGTCGAAAACTCGAATTCGAATTTTCGACCCCGTCACAATACTTTCCTTATACATTATGTATATAAGGAAAGTAATAGGTTTTTCTTATAGTAGATACTTACATTCTTCCCAAGATATTGAATTATCGACAATTAGTCCTCATTTTAATTGATTTAGCGTCATTTTTATCCATTTGGCGCGATTTTCGTTAATTTTGCAACATTTCAAAAAGTGTCCAAGTTGGCGACATTCCGCCAAATATGTCGCCAAAATCTCGCCAAACGTTATGGACGGAGAAATAAGTTATTCTTACAGCAGATAAATGACTATTGGCGTTCAAATACAAAAGTATTACTCAAAGTGTCTTTTGTCAATGGAACGAGCTAGATCCCGAGAATGATGTCACCCAATTTATCGCATGATATTACATACGTAAAGTGAACATTTATCTCAGCAGTTAATTTTTTTTTTAATTCATGGGATTTTTTGATAAATGTATTTAAAAATGTACAATATCTCGAGAACGGTTCATGCTAGCGTTCTAAAGTTTATCTCAATCGCTTTCTAATTAAAAATTACATAAGAAATGTCTGGTTGCGTAACATTTTTAAAGATTTTGGTTTTTTGATGTTTTTTCAAAATTCCACTCGGCAATTTAGGGTGGTTCTGAACATTCGATTACGTTTGGAAACAATAGGCTTTTAGTATACGCAGATTGTGATTTTTGTACCAAATTTCATTCGAATCGCTCCATTCTTTCGTGAGATATCGTATCCACAGACTCACTGACACACATACACTCACACAAATACTTTCACACATACACACATACACACAGACATCACCTCAAAAATGTTTGATTCGTGATCAGGGATGCGTGAAATGTGCTTTCCCTTCGAAAACTAGAATTCGAATTTTCGACCCCGTCACAATACTTTCCTTATACATTATGCATATGAGGAAAGTAATAATGACTTAAGTGGCTATAAATTTTGCATTTCTTCTGCGACTATTACTTACTTCAATATCTTTTCGTTCTGCCGAAATCTATCCGATACATTTCTCATAGCTTTACAAACAATTCCATTCTCACTCTGTGCCCTTTTACTTTCACTCTATGTCCATCTACTTTCACTCTATGCCCTTTCCTGGATGCCAACAGGACACTGAGCATACCGAATCTGAGCTGAATATTTTCTGAAAGTAGATTTTCTGCAGCATTTTTTTTAAATCCCCTATATGACAAAAAAACACCTGATAAATATGAAATTTGCGAGTTTTTGAATAGTCATTGAGCTTCCTTGAAGCTCAAAATTTTTGGAATTTTATAATTTTTCCCTTATAGATTGTTACTGGACACTCAGCATACCGGAATTCACATGTGTAGCTTAAACATATTTTCTTCAGAATTTTAATTTACCATCCTACTTGAAAGGGGGAAAACTGACGAATACAAGATTTGAGCTATTTCGAATAGACATTACGGATATTTACAATTTAATTTGACAGGTAAATAATTTCTTCGTTATTATGTAAAAATAGCAGTGGAATACAAAGGTAACGAATATTAAATTTCTAACAGTATTAGCTGGTTTTGAATTTATGTGCCAATGTTTAAATTTCATAAAAGGAAATTACACTTTTTGTACACATTGATACAGAAAATTGGCTGGCGGCAAAATAAACCAAATTAATAATGTTTATGTCATGACACCTACCTGCCGGAAAATTTAAAAATCAACATTCTAACACTTTTATATTTCAGACAAAGGGGTTTGAAGCAGACAATTGAAGGCTCATGTAAAAGTTGATCGGCAGAGTCTTCAGCATTATACTTTTAAAATTTTCAGCAGAATTTAGCTGATTTTGTGTCACCCACCTTATTACTTTATGTGGTAATAATTTTATCAAACTGCTGAGAAGATAGCCCCCTCATGTGATCTTGTCCCAATTTTGCATCAATATTAATTTGTTTCTTAATTACATTTAATCGTAATTCATTTTCATGAAATTTTCCGTTGGAAACATATATTCCTGGCTTTTAGTGTCACGTTAACGTACACACGGCCATTTTTAGAAAGATAAAATATTTTTCTAAATTTGTAAATTATTTTAATTTAATTTTAATGTCACAATATGCCGAAAACTGTGTGTTTAAGTCACCAGCGTAACAAGTATTTTGAAAGAAGAGGATTACAATGCGGGATTTTATATTGACAAATATTTCCAATATGAACTAACTCTACAAAGAACTCGTGTAACTCTTTCCGTCATCGGAGTGATTATGTCGTCCAATACCCAGTGCCTATGCCACTTCCTGGAGCATTCTGGACAAAAGTTTTGACACCCCCTATTATGTCCTCAAACGCCTTATTTCACTGCATTTAATCATTTGGTAAATTGTTCATACCCCCCTTTCATACTATTTTAATTTTACAGAAATCTCAATATCTATAATTCTACTGTCATCTATATATATAGTTCAATCTATAGTTTCCAATTATCTATAGTTTTTCAGCCATACCACTAGTTCTACTGCCAAATATTGTTAGCTGTAAAATTCAAGATACTCAAGCCTTAAGTCTCTACATTCTCATATTAGTCAGACTGGCCCGGGACAAAAAACAAGACCTATTAGCATAACAAGACATAATATCATAACATGACATAATTGCATAACAAGACATAATATCATAACATGACATAATTGCATAACAAGACATAAGTAGTATATGGGGCTGACTCTGGGACACCCAGAGACAGCCTCATATACTACAAATTCCTATCATATTTCAAAGATTTAGGACAATCTCTGAGACCAAGTATGTATAAAATCATTAAAAACTAGGTATTTTTTTAAAAATAAAAAATCAAGAGAGTTTTAAGACTCTAAAATTTCATGTTTTTTAACTTAAAATATGAGTTATATGAATATTATTGAGACCAAATCAAAATTAATATCTGTCATCATAATATAAAAAACATCAAAGATAGTCTGCCCCATTTTGGGGCATCTTTATGAGGGGACCGTTAGTCCCCCCATACATAGGTAAATAACGGTGAAATTAAATAAATGCGTGAAAAAGAGGACTTCTAAATGAATAGAAGTCCTCTAAGCTTTAAAATAAATGGGGCTGTTAGCCCCCTCATAAAAGAAGAGAACATGGGTGAAAAAATTATTTTATTTTTCAAAGTTTTTTAGAAAATAAAAGGATTTATATGAAAGTCGTGAAAAAAGAGGACTTGAATCCTCTAAATAAACTTTAAAATAATCCCAAAATAGGATTACACTCAAAATATATCGAAACGCGTCCGTAATTTACGGACGTGTTTTATAGAGTTATTTATGAACAGATAGAGTTATAAAATAGAGTTTTATAAATAATATAAATGAAAAAAAGAAAGTTTAATATATACACAAAGTACTATAGTTTAATATATATTAAAAGAATTACTAGTACTGTCTGATATAATATACACTTAGAAAATCACATAAAATATAATCACTTTTTTTCAACAAAAGTAAGTTGTATACAATCTTTACTAAATTTTTTCTCTCCACCAAAATTATAATATGACTTAATATTCTTACTAAGTTTTTTAAGATCTTTATCATTATAATTACTTAAAAATGCTGTTCCAGTATCACCGTTTGATTCTATAAATCTTGCTATTACACTAATTCCTTTCTTTTCTAGAGATTTTTTAATCTTATAAAGATCCATTTATTTAGAATTATTTTTTAAGAATCACCTCTTCTCTAAATATTCTTACTGAGTTTTTTTAAGACTTAAAAATACTGTCCCATATTGCGATATGCTCTTCAGAGTTATTATATACCTTATTACTAAATCTTCTTAACATCAGGGGTAAATTTATATTATCTTCATCATACCATATTTCATTTATTCTAGGTAAAAATATTAATTCAGTTAGAGATGTAATATCGTTTTCTCTACAATATAATTTATTTAAATTAGTTAAATTTTTTATACCTTCAAGAGATGTAATATCGTTTTCAGTACAATCTAATACTTTTAAATTTATTAAATTTTTTATTCCTTCAAGTGAAGTTAATCTATTATCTTCACAATATAATTCTTTTAAATTAGTTAAATTATCTATTCCATCAAGTGAAGTTAATATATTATATCCACAAGATAGTATTTCTAAATTAGTTAAATTTTCTATTCCTTCAAGTGACATTAATATATTTCTATCACAATATAATTTATTTAAATTAGTTAAATTTTCTATTCCTTCAAGTGACATTAATTTATTTCCTCCACAATATATTTTTTTAAATTAGTTAAATTTTCTATTCCTTCAAGTGAATTTAATCTATTATCTTCACAACATAATTCTTTTAAATTAGTTAAATTTTTTATACCTTCAAGAGATTTTAATTTATTACCCTTACAATTTAATGTTTCTAAATTAGTTAAATTTTCTATTCCTTCAAGTGAATTTAATCTATTATCATCACAATATAATTTTTTTAAATTAGTTAAATTTTCTATTCCTTCAAGAGATTTTAATTTATTTCTCACACAATATAATTCTTTTAAATTTATTAATTTTTCTATTCCTTCAAGAGATCCTATATAATTAAATAAAGAAATAGATTTCACTTCAGTAGGATTCTCTATATTTAAGAAAGACATAGTTTTTTTTTCCATACCATTATTATATGTAACATCCATTTATATAGAAACATTTTTATTAAATATTTATTTATCATCTTTGTTAGTTAATTGTCTCAAAATATAAACACACGCTCTCAAGACTGATTTAACTTCATATATCTCTTCAATAATTTTCTCTTGGTAAGGTTCTATTTCGTGATGACCAAACTTTTTATTTAATTCACTCATCTGTATAGCTTGTACTTTTTTCCAATGAACATTAAAAAAGTGATCAGGTAATAGCTCAAATTTATATTTAATCAAATAACAAAAATCTAATTTATACATAAATTCTTCTATAAAATTTTCACTAAATGTTTGATATCTAGTTATATAGAGCCAATTTAAATCATCTTTTAATTCTCTCATGGTATCTTCTGTAAGATTTTGAAATATTGATACTTTATATAAATCTAAATTATCAGAAAATTTTACGATAAATTCGTTACTTAAAGTTTGATATTGAGATATGTTTACCCAATCTACTTTATCTTTACATTTTTCTATAAAATCTTCTGATAATTTTTGATATCTAGAAATTTTACACCAATCATCAGGTTGAGCAAATTCTTCAATAAAAGATTCAGACAGTGTTGAATATTGTAAAACTAAATCCCAATTTACATGATCTTTAAGATTTCTAATTACATCTTCAGATAAATTATTTCTGGAAAATTCATTCCAATCAATATCCATTTATTAGAAAGAAATTTTTTCAATATGCATATAAGGTTTTAAAGCGTTACCATCACATTTTATCTTTAATGTGATGATATCATCACGTTTACCATAAGCAAAACAGGTTACTACATCTCTATTAACATTTAAAATTTCCTTACCATTGATTTCCAGTGATATCAGTGGACTTTTATCATATTTACTTTCTATTGTATTATATATATATATAGAAATTTTCATATACATATCGGTAGATAATCGCATCTCTTGATCTAGTAATTTTGAGCTCATCATGTTGAAATTTACTTTTTTATAATCCCCATCTGTATGAAAATCATTTAGTATAGTAACCCAGATATCTCTATTGTCTAAATATATTTTATTGACAGCATCGTTATCATTTTCAGGTTCAGAAACATTCGTAATTATTTTATTTTTTGCATCAAATTTATCATTCTGTAATATTAACGAATTTTTTTCAAAATATCTTTTATTCACAACGTTTTTTTCATCTTTAGGATCTGCTACATTTCCTATTCTTTTTCCTTTTGCATCGTAAGGTTTACCTTCTAAAGTATGTAAAGTTGTATCATTTAATTCTTTTATTCTCTTACCTGTTTCTTCAGTAAAGGTTAAAAAACCCTCATCATATTTAGTTTTTATAAGATCTCTCAATTCATGATGATTATTCTCTATTTTATTCAAAACAAAACTTTTAGTGGTTAAATCTAAATCATCTATAGGATTTTCACAATTTTTTAAAATTATATTTTCCATATCATAATTTCCATCATTCATTAATTTAAAACCTATACCTGGAGGTCCAATAGGTCCTTCTTTCATTTGATCATCATAAGGTGGATAATAAGCACTCATTTATATAATTTTAAGATTTTAAACTCTTAACCATTGTTATAGTTTTATTTTTCAAATTTATAAAACATCTCTTTCTTTCTTTAAAAATAAAATAAAACTTATATTCCTTTTGACTATTCGTTATCCAATTAAATTCAATATCTAAATTATTTAAATCGGTATAGTTTTCATGATTTGATGAGTCAAAAGGAAAAATAGGATACAGATCACCAAAATTCTTCTTATTTATCAAAAATCCTGTTTCTGTATTATTATCGTTTAATCCTTCATGTAAAAGAGCTTCATACACTCTATTATAATCTTTATTAGTAAAATTTGTTTTATAACGCATAAGAGGAACTTGTTTATTATTAATCATCAACCAGCATTCTGCCATATTTATATTATCAAATATCATATTATTTTTTTCATAATTACTATCTCTTTCAATATATTGAGGAATAACATAGACACTTAAAACTTCATCTGACGCTGTAGTTGCTGTCACAGATCCACTGTTACTTCTATAAGGGCCTACCATCTTAAATCTATATCGATCCCAATTTACCTCTATATCTTTATTAGATAGATATGATTCCAGAAACAAACTTTCTGCAGAATTTTTTAATTCTATATAAGGTAAATGTAAGGTTAAACCTTCAACTACTACCTTATAATTTTCTTTTCTTATATTAGTATATATCATATTTTTATTTTCATTTCTTTGAATTTCTATTTTCACTTCAAAACCTGAAATTATCTTTTCATATTCTCTAAAGAAATCGATTATATCTTTTAAAGGTGTCCATATTTTAATGACATTGCTATCTTTCGTTAGTTCCCATCTCTTTACGAATCCTTCGTTATAATCTTTATTCATTTTCAAATTATTAAAAAATTCAGTTATTTTAGTAGTATCTTCTAAAGTACCATCATATTTTAACTCATTACGGTCAACTGAATCAGATGTATCTAGATAAAAAAATTCATTTTGAGCTTGTGATGTTACATAATCAGGAGTATAATGAATTAATATTAGCGGTTATTAATGAGCAGCGGTTATTAATGAGGGTATAAGTGCCGCTAGAAATGGTAAAAATCCTCCATTTTTATCTAATTGAGTTTTACTGATTGTAATTCTTTTTTTATCATTAATATGATTAATTTGAGTTTTAGTTAAATACATCTCATGATTAGGAGTTTTAGATTTATCTATTTGTAATGTTACTTCTTCTTTATTTTTAAAAGCTGATTTAAGTTTATTTTTCTGACCTTCACTCAAATAAACTTTATTTTTTATCATTTATTAACAGAGAAATTGTTTATGATATCGTTGTACATCATTATAAGTCATTTCTTTATTTTTTAATAACATATCTAACAATAAAACTACTTGATTATATAATTTCTTTGATTTACTACCATTACATATTTTTTCTGTTAAATTTGATAATACATTCAATCCTTTACCCACCTTCATTTCTTTACTACTTCGAATCATATTTAATCTATGCATATAATTTTGCAACATATTTTCTTTATTTTTAATTTCTTTTATTTCATTCTTTTTCTGGTTTAATTCCTCCTCTGAAAAATTTTTAGCTCTAGAAATTGTACTTTTTAAGTTGCCTCTTTTCTTAGATAATCCTTCTTTTAACTGTTTAGCTCTTCCATACATCTCCTCTAATTTTTCTTGATCGTTTAAAAATACTGACGGTCTATATAATTTTTCCTCTTTTAAATATTTTAAATTTAAATTTTGATCGATATCATAAGTATAAGATACTAATTCTTTCACAGCTTCAATAGGCTCTTCTATAGATGGAAATGAAATATTTTCTACAACATTTTGAATACTTTTTACAATCTCTTTATTTGATTTTTCATATTTTTCAATTTCTTGGGTGACTGGTTTATGAAATTCCTCTAAGGTTTTTTGAATACTTTTTTTTTCTTTTAGTTGATCTTCACTATTCTTCCTTATTTCTTTTTCTATTTTTACTATTTTAATTGAATCTTTTATTTGTTTTAAAAACTTGTGTTTCCGTTCTTTTTCTAAGTTCATTTATATAATATTAATTTTTTTACTGCAGCTAATTTTATTTTTACTGCAGCAAATTTTATTTTTACTGCTAGTAAATTATGATAAAAATTAAAGATTACACGTAACCAGAAGAATTACCTGATCCTAAACAACATCCTTTGTTACCTAAACATCCATTTAGATTGCTTATAGTAGGATCTTCAGGTTCAGGTAAAACAAATTTACTGTTAAATTTGATTTATGATTTATTATTTTTTAATACATTATATATATGTGCAAAAGATTTATACGAACCTAAATATTCTAAATTACAAGAAAAATATACATTGTTTGAAGATATAGAAAGAGAAGATATTTTGAAATGTAAGAATACAAAGAATAAGAAAAGATTATTAAAATTATATGATAAATTCAAAAAAAAAGTATTATTTTCTTCAGATCAAAATTTTATTACTGTAGATGATTTAAATCCTACATTAAAGAATTTAGTTATTTTTGTTGATTGTGTGATTGAGAAAGATCAAAAAAACATCGAAGAATTATTTATCAGAGGTAGAAAGAAAAACGCATCCTTTATTTATTTATCTCAGTCATATTTTTTAACACCTATCAATATAAGAAGGAACTGTAATTACGATATATTTTTCAATCTACAACCAAAAGAAATTCAACAGATTATAAGAGAGATAGATGGTATATTAAGTACTGAAGAATTCAAATAAATGTATAATAAAAGTGTTCAAGAAAAATACGATTTTTTTATGTTAGATTTAGTGAATCCAGAAATGAGATACAGGAAAAAATTTAATCCTATATAAATGGATGTATATTTAGAAAAAAGATTATATGTTTACAGAAAGAGTAGAAATATGTATCAAAAGATAAGTATTTCATTATCAGTAAGTAAGGTTATTCTAAGTGGAACAGGTTTATCAGCAATAGCCTTTCTACCACTTGCTTTTTTAAGTTTATCAGTTGGTATAGTAGAAGCTATCGATCTTACATTAAAAATTGCAGAAAGAAAGGAAGAATATAGACATTGTTATAATTTTTATAAAGAACTCATTAATTCGTTTAAAGCTAAGGATATGACAGAAGAAGAAATTTATATGCGAGAAAAGGATTTCATAAAAAGTTTAAAATTTAATCCAGTTGAAAAATACGTAAAACAAATGCAATTGAATGGATATAAATTTCTAAATAAATAAATGGTTTGTAAAAAGAAAGGTGGTGATATTGTTGGCTGGATACAAGATAAAATAAATCTTCCAGAAATGCATTTACCAGGATATCAATATTGTGGTCCAAATACAAAATTAGAAAAAAGATTAAAAAGAGGTGATCCTGGAATAAACAGAGTTGATAAAGCATGTAAAAAACATGATATTGAATATAATAAAACAAAAGATACAAAACAGAGACATGTTGCTGATCAAGAATTAATAGATGATTTAAATGCTATACAAGATCCAACATTTCGAGAAAGATTAGCTAGAGGAATTATTAAACCTATTATTAAAGCTAAAAAAACTTTTGGATTAGGTCTTTCTATATATTGTGTCAAGTGTAAAGATAAAACCCCAACTAAAAATTATCATAAAACTACTTCTAAAAATAATAAACCAGTTGGTAAAGGTATCTGTACTATTTGTGGAAGTAAAAAGAATACTTTTTTAGGGATTTAAAAGAGGTCTATTATAATCCAGAAACAGGTTATTGTGGAATTAATGAATTGAAAAGAAAAACAGGGTTACCTAATGTTGAAGAATTTTTACATGAACAAGATGTATATACTAGATATAAACCTGTCATTCGTAAATTTAAAAGAAGAAGGGTTTATGTTCCAAACAGTAATAATCAATTTGACGCTGATTTGTTATTTATAAAAAATTATAGATAATATAATGATGGAACTAATTATTTGTTAACGGTTATAGATGCTTTTAATAAATATGCTTGGGCTTTCCCTATAAAAAGAAAAACATCTGAAGAAGTAGTACAAGGTTTTAAACAAGTTTTTAAAGAAAGAATACCAAAATTCATTTTGACAGATGAAGGTACTGAATTTACAGGAAAACAGACACAAAAATTATTTAAAGATAATAATATACATTGGTTTACAACTAAAAATAAAGAAATAAAATCTGCAATAGCTGAGAGATTTAATCGAAGTATAAGAGAAAAAATTTTAAAATATATGCATGCTAACAATACTAAAAGATATATTGATGTATTACCCAAATTACTTAAAAATTATAACAATTCATATCATAGATCTATAAAAATGACACTTGTTGAAGCCAGTGATAACGAATCTCAAGTTTATAAAAATTTATATAAAGAAAAAATAATTAGAAAACCGAAATTTAAGATAGGGGATAGTGTTAGAATATCTACAATTAAGAAAACATTCAGGAAAGTAGATGATTCTACATTTACTGAAGAGATTTTTATAGTTTCTGAAGTATTAAAAACAGATCCTATTACTTATCGATTAAAAGATTTAAACAGTAAAGAAATTGAAGGAACTTTTTATGAAAATGAAATGGTAAAATATAATAAAAAAGATGATGTATATAAAATTGAAAAAATCATAAAAAAGAAAGGAAATAAGTATTTTGTAAAATGGCTAGGATATCCAGATGAATTTAATAGTTGGACATATATAAATGAATAAAACAAAATTAATCTATGATTCAGAAGAAGAAGAATATTTTTATGTTATCGATTACGAAAGTTTAAAACAAAGATATAATAGTAGAGTTTGTTATTTTAATCGATTAAGAAGGAGATATAATATTTCTCAAGAAGTTCAGGATATGTTTTTAAAATTTTTAGATTTTATGTATTATGAGAAATCAATTAACTATTACTATTTTATGAAAAAGATTTGTGATATTTTTAATATTGAAAATAATATAAAGGTTCAAAAAGTCAAAAAGAAATATGAAAAAATATGGAATGATTTTTTACAATCCTTTTATAAAAATGTTTCCTAATAAATGGAGCTTACAAAAAAGTGCATACACTGTTTGACTATGAAATCAGTAAATGAGTTTTACATATATCATAGAAAAGGAAAAATTTATTTCCAAAGTCATTGCAAATGTTGTGATTCCATAATCAAATATAAAAAATTTAAATGTGAATGTGGTATGCAATATACCTATACACACAAAAAGAGACATTTAAAAAGTATTTATCACAGTAAGCATCTTCCAGGAAAAAGTATTGTAAAAAATGTTTCCTAATAAATGGAGCTCAACTTAAAGTCAAGGACTATAGGTGAGCTTAGAAAAGGAGTAAAAGTATTGAATATTAAACAACCTAAATGGTGTAAGAAGGATGATTTAATTAGATTATTAATAAAATATATCAGAAAAACAGGTGAATATAAACCTGTTTTAGTAGATTTATTAAATTTAGATATATCAAAATACATGGAAAAAAAGAAAAAAATATTTATTGAAAAATCTGAAAAACGTAATAAAATTAGAAATGTTTTTGATTCTTTTAATTTGAAATTTGATAATAACGAATTTAAACCAAAAAAAGAAAAAAAGATTAAAACAGAAGTGAATCTTAAAAAATTATTTACAGTTATTAATGAGGATATATTTGGTTTGAAGTCAAAGACTATTGGTGAACTTAGAAAAGTAGTAAAATTATTGAATATTAAACAACCTAAAGACTGTAAGAAGGAGGAATTAATTAAATTATTAATTAAATATATAAAAGAAACGAGTAAATATAAATATGTATTAGTAGATTTATTAAATCTAGACATATCAAAATACTTAGAAAAAAAGAAGAAAATATTTATTAAAAAACCTAAAAAACGTAATAAAATTAAAAAAAATTTTGATTCATTTAATTTGAAATTTGATAATAAGGAATTTAAACCAAAAGAAGAAAAGAAGATTAAAACAGAAGTGAATCTTAAAAAAATATTTACTCCTGATCTTACAGAACAAGTGAAACAATTTATTAATGAACCTAAAAATAGACGTAAACTTAATAATATATTTAATTATTTTGGTTTGAAATATAAAGATGGAGAATTGGTAAAAAGGAAAGAAAAGATAGTAGAAGAAGTTAATCTTGAAGATTTATTTAAATCTGATTATGAAATTGTTCAAATTAGTCAAAAATATATTAAAAAATATAACACATACAGATATATTTATAAAATTGTAGAAATCAATGAACTTAGACCTGAACAATATTATAACATCTTAAAGGATTTATTCAGAAAAACTATTGGAAAGATAGAAGGAAAAGTAGATATTATAGTACACAATCCTATATTAAGTCAACCTTTTCATCCTAAAATGATGCCAACTAGAGAGGCTTATGATACCTATTTAGATGTTTTAACACATAAAATTGAATACAAAGAATTAGATATTAAAGAATGTACATTCAATTTTCATGTCATAGAATTACCACACGGTGGAAAACATCTAAAAATTCTCAAAGATGATGATATCATAAACAAAAAGAGTATTTGTCAAATTAAAAATAACGATAATATATGTTTAGCTAGATCTATTGTAGTTGCTCTATCTATTCAAAATCCTGAACTTTTATGTAAAAAATTAAATCATGAAACATTAACTAAAAATGACATTCTATATATTAAAAAAGGTAGAATATTACAAAAAAAGTTAGCTGAAAAATTACATGAAATGTGTGAAATACCATTAGAAATATGTAATTTAGAGCATGTTAAAATATTTGAAGAATACTTAAATATTCAAATTACTATATTTTGTAGAGAAAATTTTAATGAAAGAATATACAATGGCACTTATAAAACTACTTGTATTTACATTTTAAAAAATAGAAATCACTTTGATGTGATTACATCTGTTACAGGATTTTTAGGAAAAAACAATTATTGTGATTACTGTAAGGTGAGTTATAAAAGAAGCGATCAGCATAAATGTTTATTAAAATGTGATAGATGTTTTATAAAAGATAGTAATTGTGAAGGGGATGATATCCAGTGTAATGAATATTTTCGAAGTTTTAAAGGTGAAAACTGTTTTGAAAATCTTAAATTGTCTGTTTGTGAAAGACTATGGAAATGTTTAAAATGTAAGAGAAATATTAACAGAAATAAAAGAACACCTGAAGATCATAAATGTGGAGAGAGAGAGTGTAAAAATTGTAGACAATTGGTCTCAAAAAATCATAGGTGTTATATGAAAACAAAAAAAGCTAAGGGTAGTACATGTATAAATATTTGTTCAACTGGAAAATGGTGTAATATATGTCAAAGATTTCCTAAAAATTATATGTATGGTAGTCTATGTGAAAACAAATGTAGTAACGATAGAAAATGTAATGCATGTAAATATTCAGGATTTACACAAAAATATATGTTTTTTGATGTTGAAACGAATCAAGAAACAGGAAACCATGAAGTTAATTTAATTATAAATCAAGAATTTTATGGAGAAGAAAACATATTTAAGAATGAAAACGACTATTGTAAGTGGCTATTTGATAAGAAACATGCAGGTTATACCCTATTAGCTCATTATGGAAAAGGATTTGACTTTCAATTTATATCTAAATACTGCTTTAAAAATAAAATTAAAATTTTTACAATCTATCAAGGAAATAAACTCATTTATATGCATGCAAACGAATATAATATAAGATTTATAGATTCTATAAATTTTACATTGATTCCGTTAAGAAAATTCCCTAAAACGTTTGGATTAACAGAATTAGCAAAAGGATATTTTCCTCATTTGTTTAACACTATTAAAAATCAAAATTATGTTGGAAAATATCCAGATAAATATTATTATGGTTATAATACTATGACTTTAGAAGATAGAGAATTGTTTAATAAATGGTACATATCTGTAAAAAATGAAATCTTTGATTTTCGAAAAGAAATTATAAAATACTGTAGGTCTGATGTAGATATTTTAAGAAAAGGTTGTTTGGAATTAAGAAGATTATTTTTAGAAATAGCTAATATTGATCCTTTTAAATATGTTACCTTAGCGGGTGTTTGTATGGCTATATATAGAGATAAATTCGTACCTGAGGGTACAATAGCTATAGATGAAGAGATCGTCAAACAAGATCAATACAGTAAAAAATCTATTGCTTGGTTAGATTATTTATCTCAAAAACATAAAATAAATATACAGCATGCTTTAAATGGAAGAGAGAAAAAAATAAAAATAGACAATAAAACTTATAAAGTAGATGGTTTTTACGATAATACAGTATATCAATTTCAAGATTGTCATTGGCATGGATGTAATAGTTGTTACAGAAAATCTACTTTAAATAAACAAAATCAAATATGTATGGCTGATTTATATGAAAAAACAAAAAAGATAAATAATAAGATAAAAGACGCAGGATATGAGTTAATTGAAATATGGGAATGTGATTTTGATAAAGATAAAGAAATTAAAAAATATATGAAAAAAGAATGGAAAAGAGATTTTATAGAACCCTTAAATCCTAGAGATGCCTTCTATGGTGGTAGATGTGAACCAACCAAATTAAAATATGAAATGAAAAATAAAGAGAAAGGTCGATATATTGATGTATGTTCACTCTATCCGACTGTAAATTATTTTGATTATTATCCAATTGGACATCCTAAAAAGATCTATAATCCTGAAAAATATGATGAGAATTGGTTTGGGATGATACAATGTGTGGAAGACCCAGACCGTCCGACTCGTCCAGGGGACTAAGAGCAGCTAATTGGACGGCCGGGGGATGATACAATGTAAAGTACTTCCTCCTAGAAAATTATATCATCCTGTATTACCTTATAAAAAAGAAAAATTGATATTTAGTTTATGTAAATCATGTTCAAAAACATTTAAATGCTGTCATTATGAAAAGAAAAAATGTAAAAAGTGTTATGAAATAAGAAATAAGTTATGTAATCATACAGATGATGAAAGAAGTTTTATAGGTACTTGGACTACAGATGAAATCAATTTAGCTATAGAAAAAGGATATAAAATTTTAAATATATATGAAGTTTGGCATTTTGAAAAGAAAACAGATAAACTATTCAAAGAGTATGTCAAAATGTTTTTAAAAATTAAATTAGAAACAGATGATAAATTACCAAAAGACATTAATAATTATAAAAAGATTGTTAAAGAAAAATTAGAAATTGAATTAGGTGAAATAAAAGAAAATCCTGGTATGAGATTTATAGCTAAAATCTGTTTAAACTCTTTATGGGGTAAGTTTGGACAAAGAAATAATATGAAACAAACTGAATATGTAATAGATTTGGAAGATTTTTATAGAATTATATTGAATGATGAAATTAAAGATTTGAATATGATATTTTTAAATGATGATTGTGTACAAATGGATTATAAGATGAGAGATGAGTATACCCAGAATAATTTTAATACGAATATTTATATAGCAGTTTTTACAACTAGTTCTGCTAGAATAAGATTATATAAAATGCTTGATAAACTAGGAGATAAAGTAATGTATTATGATACAGATAGTATCGTTTATATTGATGATGGTACTAATAAAGTAAAAACAGGTTGTATGTTAGGAGAATGGACAGATGAATTAGGTGAAGATAATTATATGACTACATGGATTTCTGGAGCCAGCAAAGATTATGGTTACATTCTTAATGATGGATCTGTAAAAGGAAAAGTAAAAGGATTTAAGATGAGTTATGAGAGTGAAACTAAGCTTAGTTTCGATGAAAGAATGAAAACAATAACAGGTGAAACTGAATATATAGATGTAGAAATAAATCAGTTTCAAATACAAAAAGATAAAAATATTAAAGTGCATAAAACGAATAAAAGATACATGTTTGGATATGATAAAAGAAGAATTTTAGATAATTTTGATACTGTACCATTTGGTTATTAAAAAATGTTTACTAATAAATGGATGAGTGTTTAGGTGATATTCGAGCTTTAAATTTTACAAATTCTGAAGAAATATACTATTTGACTTATCTTTGTGAAGAATTGTATGATATAAAATATGATCATAATAAAAAACTATTATCAGAAAGTTTTCAAAGATTGACTGAATTAATTGAAAAAGAAGAAAATGAAGATATTAAATTGAAAGGATTAGGAGTTTTATATGTTATTTCAAAGAATTTATTCTATTGGTCATGAATTTATAAAAAAATATTTACTAATAAATGGACAATAGACTGAGACCTAAAATGTTTGAATTAAATGATTTATATCCTAGGATATATATTGATATAACTAAATATTGTTGTGATACAGTAACCTTAAAGTTAGTTGAATCAATAAAATATAAAGGTATATATATATTTAAGTATGAGAAAGCTTAATCAATATATGATTTTTTTAATATATTAGAGTGTTTATAATAACTATTTTATTAATATCAGGGGAATGACCATCCCCCCAATAATGTTTAGAAATTATTTATAAAAAATGTTTACTAATAAATGGAAGAGTTCAATAGACTGAGAGGTTATCCCAAGACATTTAAATTAAATGATTTATATCCTGGGGAATATGATCTGATATCATTGAAAAAAATTAAAACTAAATATGGAAATACAGTAATCGCAAAGTTATATGTGGAAGGTATAGAAAAGGATTATTAACTAGCGAATAAGCATGGAATTCTTTCTGATGAATCAATATATAAAATCAATAAAGGTAGATATATATTTAAGTATTCAGGTATGATTAATGATAAATATGAATATGAATTAGAGAAAGCTTAAATTTTATATTTTTAATCTGAAGGTATCTTTAAAACTATCTATAGATATTAAAAGTTATATTATTTTCTTCCATATACGTTTTCTATCTCTAACAAACGTCACGCATTGATTCTTTTAAGTTCTTGACTTTTTAAAAATATATGCATTTTTGAATGATTGCTTTGATATTACACATATAGATGGCAGCACTCTTTTTGATTATTTAACATCAATTCTTTAAAACTATTTCTTTGGTTCTTTTATCACCATACTTCATATATAATATTACCTATAAAATTGCCTTTCTATAAAACACGTCTGTAATATCTGGACATGTTTTTTCATCATAAAACATCTAATCAGAACGAAGTGACTTTATTTTATCAGTGGGTGTTTTTTTCATCCATATAATAAAACATCTAATCAGAACGAAGCGACTTTGTTTATCAGTCGAGGTCAAACTTCCTCGTTACGTGATAGCAAAACGGATATTATAAACATTATTTTTCCGATCAGATAAATTAAAATCTTTATTTTAAAATTTATCTCTTAAGACCTTAAATGTATATTTTGTGAAGAGATATATCTTATTACAGATTTTTTTCGTTAGATGGCAGCACTAAAAAATGTCTCATTTTAAAAAATATATATATAACGTTTTATAAACATAATATTCACTATTTTTTGATCAGATAAACTAAAACTATTGATCTTTAAAAGTATTCTGCTTGAAATATGACTGTTTTTTCAAATTGTTTAAGTTGTTTTTTCAAATGTAAAGGTTATATTAATGAATAGTTCTTCAAATTGTGGGTACCCATTGGCATGCACGTAAAGCTTGGGGCTAGTATACAAGAGGCCCCAGGTTCAAATCTCGCCCGGATTGTTAATCAATTCGGGTAGATGATTTAATGCCAAAAAATGACGTCAGTCGTTTCTTGTCGTAGATCCAATGGAACGACACTCATTGAAATATAATGAGTGGTGGGTTGAATCTGTGGATTCATGTCCTGAATGTGTATATGTTTGTATTGTCCTTGGCGAGTAGACCTGATCCGAAGGGTGATCTGGAACTCTGGTTCTAGAATTCTAAAACAGCTGTGGAATCAGAGTTCCAGATCACCTTAGGGTCAGATGAGCCATTTTGTTTTTTTTAAAAAAAAATACCTATTAATATCCTTTTTATGAGGGGGCTAACAGCCCCATTTCTTTTAAAGCTTAGAGGACTTCTATTCATTTAGAAGTCCTCTTTTTTCACGCATTTATTTAATTTCACCGTTATTTACCTATGTATGGGGGGACTAACGGTTCCCTCATAAAGATGCCCCAAAATGGGGCAGACTATCTTTGATGTTTTTTATATTATGATGACAGATATTAATTTTGATTTGGTCTCAATAATATTCATATAACTCATATTTTAAGTTAAAAAACATGAAATTTTAGAGTCTTAAAACTCTCTTGATTTTTGATTTTTAAAAAAATACCTATTTTTTAATGATTTTATACATACTTGGTCTCAGAGATTGTCCTAAATCTTTGAAATATGATAGGAATTTGTAGTATATGAGGCTGTCTCTGGGTGTCCCAGAGTCAGCCCCATATACTACTGACATAATAGCATATTTGGAGCTCTCGAGTCATGGTTTATCGTATTTAAAAGAAATAATATTTTGCTGAAGTTACCCCAGAGTCCACGGAATCCATGCTAGCCGTATTAAGGTCACTTTCAGACCTCCTACATATTTGCACTAACCTACAGGGTTGGTTTGTTCGGACGCCATTGTAAAGTGTTTGCTGCCCTACAGGGAATTGTACTCAGGATCTTCCAACTAGTCAGCCGACGCTCTACCGTTAAGCTACTGGGATGAAATTACCACCTCTTATTGTCGAAGCAAACACTGCAAGTGTTAGTAAAAACATTGACTAATTTAGGTTTCGTCAGTTCTGATTTCAGAGATTGGAGTGTTTATCGTTCAATGTGAATGCCAAATTCAATATTTGCTAAATAGAGGTCAATAGATTACAGCTAAACTTTGACTTTGACAACTACGGGCACAGCAGGTAATTTTATTTTAATTGGAAAAATATTCTGATATATACCACGCTCTGTGCAGAAATGTAAAATTTCTAGTATGTCAATAATTTCTCCTGAAATCTTCTATATATTTGTGTTCATCCAAATCTTTCTAAAAATAGTTATAAAGCATTCGTTTATTCTATATTGGTCAGCATATGTCTTGATTTTAAGACTTCCGTTCTCTACGTAAAGAAAACGTCTTACGTTTACGTTTTGGGAATCTCTAAATAAACAATAACCAATAAACAACTAATAAACTAAATAAACAACTCTAAGCAACAATGCTTACTTTTCATACAATACATAGCATATGTAAAGGAAAATACTATAAAACCTCTCAATTAGTTTACATCTCGGATTGGAATAGATTTACCACATGTTTCGAATTTCTTTTATTGGAATCCTACATGTTTTTAATATTGTCCTTCCATAAGTCTGGACGCAATATCTCTCAAACAAATAAAGAAAATTGAATAAAGTTGTATACATATATTTCAATAAATAATCGTCATTTGACTATGCATTTTCACACAGGTCGGTCCAAGAAATTCCCTCATTTTTTTTACACATTAATGATAATTTACATCCCTCCTCCCAAAGAGAACAAGAAAGATCAATCATGCTTAAAGCATTGATTATGAAACACTTTCCAACTTCAATGCAATTTTTTTTAAACATGTCTGAAATGCAATACATTCCTCGGTAATATTTTAAAACTTATCACAATACTACATTAATTTATTATATTTGACACCTTAAACCTTCATCGAAAAAAATTAAATTCATTCAAATGACGGCATTAAAGTATAAATTACCTGGTTTAAACATCTCTAAAATGTGATACATTCCTCGGTAATAATTTTAGAATTATCATAATACTACGATAATTTATTATGTTTGAAAACATCATCGAAAACAACTGAAATTCATTCAAATGACGTCATAAAAAAATAACACGCCTGGCTCTCTCTATAAAAGCAACATTTCATTCATAAATACTTCCCCCATTCATGTCATTCATCACAATACTATAATAATTTATTTTATTTAAAAATTAAGACCATGGAGCTACAAGTAAGTAAACTCAATGCGTAAAACTTCATCGAAAAATATCGTCCTTCTCTTTCTAAAATCAATGAATATTTCATTCATATCAGCTAAGCAGACTCCATGGACTAAATGATTTTGTGTTAAAGAATTACAGCGATTCTAATACAACTCATTCTACATATTTTGCTGTTTACATTTTACATAGGTGAAAAATAGGCTTAATAGTAGAAATAACCAAATTTGTATGAGCATTTAAACTGAAATATATTGTCATTGCGTTGTTAAAGTATGTAGATGCACAGAATTTAGGCCAAAATAAAGTAGTTTTAGGATGGATACAACACTCAATATGAATTAAAAAGAACTTTAAAAATCACGATTTTGACACAAGATGGATGCCATATATCATTTTGAAGTGGGTCATGTGATCGTTTCATATCATGGACAAGTGATCGCTTCATATAAGAGGTGTTATTATTATTTTAATTTTTATTTAAAAAACAACTGAATATATTTCGCTGAATTTTTTTTTATATATTTTATGGAACAATTTAAATATTGCCTAAAATTTTCGAAGTAATTTGTGAATTTTAAATCCGCTTAAAAAATGCTTGAAAAATTAGGTCCCATAGGGCTCAATGTATTCCATTTTTTCATCCCGGGTTCAATCCAAAACTAATTGGGTGATATTATTCATTTATATTTCCATAGGTCCTATAGACCGTCTGAACAACATACTAAAATTTCATTTTGATTAAGTCATTTTTACGGCAGTTATCGTGCTAACGGACAGACAGACAGACAGACGGACAGGCAGACAGACAGACAGAATGAACAAAGTCATAAACACTTTTCAACTTTGTTGTAAAGTGTTAAAAATGATAAACATTGCTACATAAATAATTAACCATTTTAAAAGTCACTATTTTTACTTCAAAGCAAATGACATTAATTGCTAACTTTAGCATTTACGCCCCGTCCTGAAATATTTCACGATTTTTATATCCATAACATAAAGAAATAAATCTCCTCAATATAATAAAGTGTTTCTTTCTCCGTTATATTGAAATTCCGATAGCACATTTCCTAAATTCAAAATATTCGTACATTGTACTCATTCGCCCGACAGGTGGTAGCTGTAGTCTTCTCTTAAGATGAGGCGACGGCAAAAGCACCAACAGCCTGTGGATTAAGCGGTCCTTGCAATGCTCAGCAGTGCTGCCTTGGAACTATGTGGAAAATATGCGGGGCCCTAAGGAAAGAGGGTAAGAATTTATCTATGAATATGACTATAACTACTGAAGAATCGCTGAGATTGATATACAGTATAATCACATATACACGCTCACGCCAAGTAATCAAAAGTAGATTTTTATTACTTCGTACTTTAAAAGGTCAGCACATGGTCACTGCAACCACAAAAACAAAATCTGATGTGGACAGCACATGACTTTTCCTGCAGACTCATATTCACATTAACTTTATTTCTCCTCAATGAGTTTAAATGCGCAAAATAATGCCCATAATTATTTCAAATTACACAAAATTTGCACTTTTATTTCGACTTCTGTTTTCATTTGGTTACTCGACTTATTTTCAAAGGCGGCGTAGTAAAAATGAGAAAAAACTAATATATCTAGGGAAAGACTAGATCTAGAGCAGTGCCGTTGGTCTTATTCTTTTCATCGTCAAAAATTACGTATAAAGTCAGTATTGAATTGATAAATTTGATAATACGTAGTCTCTTATTTTACATTTTGGTGATGCATGCGTAGTCTTTTACTTTACATTTTGACGATGCATAAGCAGTCTTTTATTATAGATTTTGACGATTTTTGAGGGGCATTTCGCAAAAAAGGCAAGTTCTTTTACCGAATTATACCAAAACCTAATCTGCACTACGTTACCCCATAAGTGACTTATCTATCTAATTTTCTGAAATTAGGCATGTTATTTTCTCAGCTAGATTGGACAATGTCAATTTTTGTGGACTTGAAGCACGCTCGAGATATTTTTAAATAAATAAAAAAACAAATGAAGAAATAAAGTTGAATAATGAGAATATACAGTTAAATGCGTTTACTTTCTATATGCAATAATACATTACCATTATATAAACATTATTCTCATGAATATAACTCATTCCATTCAAGGAAAAATATATTTTTGTTATAGTTTGTGAGTTTTAACGCCAAACAATTCATCAATTATTATTTGTTTTGCGGGGTATTTATTAAATGTCAGTGCCATTTTGATGTGCCTTGTGAACATGCAAGTATAAACACATTATTTTGTTTGGGTCAGTAAAGTCGCCAAAAGGGAGTGGATAGAATGACCAGATGGTTAAAATAACAGATTTAGTATTCCATGCGAATTTGAGGAAAGATAAATGTCCTTAAAAATATGAAAACATGTAAAATTTTTATTTAATTTTTTTTAAAGTAATAATCGATATATTTTTGGAACCGATGAATTAGAATATAAACCGTCGATTGCATATAGTAAAAAAATTAGTTCAAATCACTCTGCATTTCTTAATGAACTCCCAAAATTTTAATTTAACTACCTATATTCAAAATAGATTTGTGTTAAATATAGATTAAATCAAAAAGTGTGAAATATTTTAGTACGGAGTTTGCATGCAGTCATTAAAAAGTATTATTCCAAATTATATCTGGGCGATTGTACATAATCACACACATTGAGGAAATAAAAACATTACCCTTTGCAAAGAAAGCTACTTGCTGCTCACATTCATCGGATTTTTAACCAAATATTGAATCATCCATAGTATTGAGGTAAGAACGGCCATATTTAAATAATATACTCAGCGTGTTTCGACTGCGAATATATTTTTTTAAATAACTGGGGACTCCACCCTCAAATTGCGGGCTCATTAGAAACTCCAAAAATATAAAATAACTCAAGCTCTGGTCATCCTAGAGTCATGAGGTTCATCTTATTATTTTCCCTGCAATACATGGTAATGTATAGGAAAAGTGTTGGAATCATGTCGAAAATCGCAACTCGAGTTTTCGATGGATCTACACGTTTCAAGAACTCTAAAATACGAAAAAACTATTTTTAGGGTGACGTCTGTGTGTGTGTCTGTGTGTATGTCTGTGTGTCTGTCTGTGTGTCTGTCTGTTTATTTGTGCAGATTTGTATCCACTCTTACAAAAAAAATAATAGACAGAATTTTATAAAATTTGGTAGGTAAATCACTTGTGGGCGAATCTAGCTCTGATTAGTTTTGGGTACGATTCGAGATAAAAGAATCCGTCTTTTTTTAAAAATGGCCCGCAAAAGCTTGTGTCCTCTTTAGCCGAAAACCTAATGAACCGAATTTTACAAAATTCGGTAGATAAGTCACTTGTGGGGCACCCTGGTGCTGATTAGATTTTTGTACGATTCGAAAGAAAATATTCTGCCTTTTTTGCAAAATTCCCCTCAAAAATCGCCAAAATCTAAAATAAAAAACTACTTATGCTCAAATATATCCATTACATGCTTGTTTAATTCGTAATTTTAAAGAAGAAAATAATAAGACCAACTCCGTTACACTAGGACTAGCCATTCTTGAGCTATTTTAGTTTTTTCGTATTTCTTCTACGCCACCTTTGAAAATAAGTCCAGTTATCAAATGAGAACGAAACTGAATTAAAAGTGAATCAAATTTAATTAAAATAAAGAGAACGTGAATATAATTCTGCAGGGAAAGTCACGTGCTGCCCACTTCAGATTTTTACTCTGTCAAAATTGACATGTTGAACAAGTACTTGATATATTTCAACAATTTCAGTTATTTATTTCAGATTTTGAATAGTTTTGCCAACCATTTTGCAGAAAAGGGTTAGTCATATTTTTCCGATTCATGTCAAAATCTAATTAGCATCAGAACAACTATCAAGAGACTCAACTACTAAATTGTAAGAAATGCTATGAAATAGCCATTTAACTACAGTGAAAAATGTCCTCAGATTCAAGATTAAAAATCTTTAGTATTTCGAGAACGATCCATCTCAGCATAATGGGGCAGACCTTTATGTCTTATGTTCTTTTATGTCGTTAAAAATCAGGTATAAAACAAACGTTTAATTGATACACGTTTAATGATTGATACGTTTAATGATTTAGCAGGCCATTTTGAAATATATTATAATAAGATATAAATAGGATACAAATGGAATAAAAAATGGATGGGAAGGCTAACGGGCAATATGCTGAAAAAGCCTAAAGGGGGATTTAAGGCGTCACAATCCCTCCTTAGGCTTTTTTAGCATATTGCCCGTTAGCCTTTCCATACATTTTTTATTCCATTTGTATCCTATTTATACCTTATTATAATATATTTCGTATAATGAGGAAAATGCTGCATTGAGCATTAAATTTCATTTATATGATTTTTAATCTCGAACTTATAATCTTTTAATGTTATATCAATTTTTATTATGTATATATATATATATATATATATATATATATATACGATATATATATATATACGTATATATATATATATATATATATATATATATATATATATATATATATATATATATATATATATATATATATATATAATATATATACGTATATATATATATATATATATATATATATATATATATATATATATATATATATATATATATATATACATATATATATATATATACGTATATATATATATACATATATATATATGTATATATATATACGTATATATATACGTATATATATTATATATATATATATATGTATATATATGTGTATATATATATATATATATATATATATATATATATATATATATATATATATATATATATATATATATATATATATATATATATATATATTATTATGTTTTTATGTTTTAATTTATTATGTTTGAAAACATCATCGAAAACAACTGAAATTCATTCAAATGACGTCATAAAAAAATAACACGCCTGGCTCTCTCTATAAAAGCAACATTTCATTCATAAATACTTCCCCCATTCATGTCATTCATCACAATACTATAATAATTTATTTTATTTAAAAATTAAGACCATGGAGCTACAAGTAAGTAAACTCAATGCGTAAAACTTCATCGAAAAATATCGTCCTTCTCTTTCTAAAATCAATGAATATTTCATTCATATCAGCTAAGCAGACTCCATGGACTAAATGATTTTGTGTTAAAGAATTACAGCGATTCTAATACAACTCATTCTACATATTTTGCTGTTTACATTTTACATAGGTGAAAAATAGGCTTAATAGTAGAAATAACCAAATTTGTATGAGCATTTAAACTGAAATATATTGTCATTGCGTTGTTAAAGTATGTAGATGCACAGAATTTAGGCCAAAATAAAGTAGTTTTAGGATGGATACAACACTCAATATGAATTAAAAAGAACTTTAAAAATCACGATTTTGACACAAGATGGATGCCATATATCATTTTGAAGTGGGTCATGTGATCGTTTCATATCATGGACAAGTGATCGCTTCATATAAGAGGTGTTATTATTATTTTAATTTTTATTTAAAAAACAACTGAATATATTTCGCTGAATTTTTTTTTATATATTTTATGGAACAATTTAAATATTGCCTAAAATTTTCGAAGTAATTTGTGAATTTTAAATCCGCTTAAAAAATGCTTGAAAAATTAGGTCCCATAGGGCTCAATGTATTCCATTTTTTCATCCCGGGTTCAATCCAAAACTAATTGGGTGATATTATTCATTTATATTTCCATAGGTCCTATAGACCGTCTGAACAACATACTAAAATTTCATTTTGATTAAGTCATTTTTACGGCAGTTATCGTGCTAACGGACAGACAGACAGACAGACGGACAGGCAGACAGACAGACAGAATGAACAAAGTCATAAACACTTTTCAACTTTGTTGTAAAGTGTTAAAAATGATAAACATTGCTACATAAATAATTAACCATTTTAAAAGTCACTATTTTTACTTCAAAGCAAATGACATTAATTGCTAACTTTAGCATTTACGCCCCGTCCTGAAATATTTCACGATTTTTATATCCATAACATAAAGAAATAAATCTCCTCAATATAATAAAGTGTTTCTTTCTCCGTTATATTGAAATTCCGATAGCACATTTCCTAAATTCAAAATATTCGTACATTGTACTCATTCGCCCGACAGGTGGTAGCTGTAGTCTTCTCTTAAGATGAGGCGACGGCAAAAGCACCAACAGCCTGTGGATTAAGCGGTCCTTGCAATGCTCAGCAGTGCTGCCTTGGAACTATGTGGAAAATATGCGGGGCCCTAAGGAAAGAGGGTAAGAATTTATCTATGAATATGACTATAACTACTGAAGAATCGCTGAGATTGATATACAGTATAATCACATATACACGCTCACGCCAAGTAATCAAAAGTAGATTTTTATTACTTCGTACTTTAAAAGGTCAGCACATGGTCACTGCAACCACAAAAACAAAATCTGATGTGGACAGCACATGACTTTTCCTGCAGACTCATATTCACATTAACTTTATTTCTCCTCAATGAGTTTAAATGCGCAAAATAATGCCCATAATTATTTCAAATTACACAAAATTTGCACTTTTATTTCGACTTCTGTTTTCATTTGGTTACTCGACTTATTTTCAAAGGCGGCGTAGTAAAAATGAGAAAAAACTAATATATCTAGGGAAAGACTAGATCTAGAGCAGTGCCGTTGGTCTTATTCTTTTCATCGTCAAAAATTACGTATAAAGTCAGTATTGAATTGATAAATTTGATAATACGTAGTCTCTTATTTTACATTTTGGTGATGCATGCGTAGTCTTTTACTTTACATTTTGACGATGCATAAGCAGTCTTTTATTATAGATTTTGACGATTTTTGAGGGGCATTTCGCAAAAAAGGCAAGTTCTTTTACCGAATTATACCAAAACCTAATCTGCACTACGTTACCCCATAAGTGACTTATCTATCTAATTTTCTGAAATTAGGCATGTTATTTTCTCAGCTAGATTGGACAATGTCAATTTTTGTGGACTTGAAGCACGCTCGAGATATTTTTAAATAAATAAAAAAACAAATGAAGAAATAAAGTTGAATAATGAGAATATACAGTTAAATGCGTTTACTTTCTATATGCAATAATACATTACCATTATATAAACATTATTCTCATGAATATAACTCATTCCATTCAAGGAAAAATATATTTTTGTTATAGTTTGTGAGTTTTAACGCCAAACAATTCATCAATTATTATTTGTTTTGCGGGGTATTTATTAAATGTCAGTGCCATTTTGATGTGCCTTGTGAACATGCAAGTATAAACACATTATTTTGTTTGGGTCAGTAAAGTCGCCAAAAGGGAGTGGATAGAATGACCAGATGGTTAAAATAACAGATTTAGTATTCCATGCGAATTTGAGGAAAGATAAATGTCCTTAAAAATATGAAAACATGTAAAATTTTTATTTAATTTTTTTTAAAGTAATAATCGATATATTTTTGGAACCGATGAATTAGAATATAAACCGTCGATTGCATATAGTAAAAAAATTAGTTCAAATCACTCTGCATTTCTTAATGAACTCCCAAAATTTTAATTTAACTACCTATATTCAAAATAGATTTGTGTTAAATATAGATTAAATCAAAAAGTGTGAAATATTTTAGTACGGAGTTTGCATGCAGTCATTAAAAAGTATTATTCCAAATTATATCTGGGCGATTGTACATAATCACACACATTGAGGAAATAAAAACATTACCCTTTGCAAAGAAAGCTACTTGCTGCTCACATTCATCGGATTTTTAACCAAATATTGAATCATCCATAGTATTGAGGTAAGAACGGCCATATTTAAATAATATACTCAGCGTGTTTCGACTGCGAATATATTTTTTTAAATAACTGGGGACTCCACCCTCAAATTGCGGGCTCATTAGAAACTCCAAAAATATAAAATAACTCAAGCTCTGGTCATCCTAGAGTCATGAGGTTCATCTTATTATTTTCCCTGCAATACATGGTAATGTATAGGAAAAGTGTTGGAATCATGTCGAAAATCGCAACTCGAGTTTTCGATGGATCTACACGTTTCAAGAACTCTAAAATACGAAAAAACCATTTTTAGGGTGACGTCTGTGTGTGTGTCTGTGTGTATGTCTGTGTGTCTGTCTGTGTGTCTGTCTGTTTATTTGTGCAGATTTGTATCCACTCTTACAAAAAAAATAATAGACAGAATTTTATAAAATTTGGTAGGTAAATCACTTGTGGGCGAATCTAGCTCTGATTAGTTTTGGGTACGATTCGAGATAAAAGAATCCGTCTTTTTTTAAAAATGGCCCGCAAAAGCTTGTGTCCTCTTTAGCCGAAAACCTAATGAACCGAATTTTACAAAATTCGGTAGATAAGTCACTTGTGGGGCACCCTGGTGCTGATTAGATTTTTGTACGATTCGAAAGAAAATATTCTGCCTTTTTTGCAAAATTCCCCTCAAAAATCGCCAAAATCTAAAATAAAAAACTACTTATGCTCAAATATATCCATTACATGCTTGTTTAATTCGTAATTTTAAAGAAGAAAATAATAAGACCAACTCCGTTACACTAGGACTAGCCATTCTTGAGCTATTTTAGTTTTTTCGTATTTCTTCTACGCCACCTTTGAAAATAAGTCCAGTTATCAAATGAGAACGAAACTGAATTAAAAGTGAATCAAATTTAATTAAAATAAAGAGAACGTGAATATAATTCTGCAGGGAAAGTCACGTGCTGCCCACTTCAGATTTTTACTCTGTCAAAATTGACATGTTGAACAAGTACTTGATATATTTCAACAATTTCAGTTATTTATTTCAGATTTTGAATAGTTTTGCCAACCATTTTGCAGAAAAGGGTTAGTCATATTTTTCCGATTCATGTCAAAATCTAATTAGCATCAGAACAACTATCAAGAGACTCAACTACTAAATTGTAAGAAATGCTATGAAATAGCCATTTAACTACAGTGAAAAATGTCCTCAGATTCAAGATTAAAAATCTTTAGTATTTCGAGAACGATCCATCTCAGCATAATGGGGCAGACCTTTATGTCTTATGTTCTTTTATGTCGTTAAAAATCAGGTATAAAACAAACGTTTAATTGATACACGTTTAATGATTGATACGTTTAATGATTTAGCAGGCCATTTTGAAATATATTATAATAAGATATAAATAGGATACAAATGGAATAAAAAATGGATGGGAAGGCTAACGGGCAATATGCTGAAAAAGCCTAAAGGGGGATTTAAGGCGTCACAATCCCTCCTTAGGCTTTTTTAGCATATTGCCCGTTAGCCTTTCCATACATTTTTTATTCCATTTGTATCCTATTTATACCTTATTATAATATATTTCGTATAATGAGGAAAATGCTGCATTGAGCATTAAATTTCATTTATATGATTTTTAATCTCGAACTTATAATCTTTTAATGTTATATCAATTTTTATTATGTATATATATATATATATATATATATATATATATACGATATATATATATATACGTATATATATATATATATATATATATATATATATATATATATATATATATAATATATATACGTATATATATATATATATATATATATATATATATATATATATATATATATATATACATATATATATATATATACGTATATATATATATACATATATATATATGTATATATATATACGTATATATATACGTATATATATTATATATATATATATATGTATATATATGTGTATATATATATATATATATATATATATATATATATATATATATATATATATATATATATATATATATATATATATATATATATATATATATATATATATATATATCACAAAACATTTAACTTTACATAAACACATTTATATGTTTTAATATTAGAAATGCAATTGATCTATATATATGTTTCAGTTCTTACTCAGTTAATTATTATCAGTACTTAACTTTTATAATTCCCTCTGTGACCGATGTTAACACAGAATAAATGAAGATTTACCTCAGTTGGCATAGGATGAAATTATCAGATATAGAACTCTGTCAGAATTCTACCTAACATAGAATATTTGTGGTTGAGAATGAGTATGGCGCACTATGATACACGCAGATAAATTGCAGTGGGAACACTGCTTTTCTGGGTAGCGGTCATAGATTCTCACGATACTGTGAGACCATTTATAAGACAGTCAGCAAACACTTTTCTATCACTCAGCACTTATTATGTTGAATGTGCACACTTGCTTAATACTGTTGCATTCATTGATGATTCAAATTCGATTATTAATGGCATATTTTCGTCACCAGATTTGACACCAGGAATTTGTGAGACAGTTGTACGTTCATTTTTTATTAGGTCTGTAATGTCAGACTATTGAATCAGCCTGAATGACGCCAGTTTCACAGCACTCTGCCCCGAGAGGTCAAGTAGGCTATAAACCGAGGAAGCTAAACTGAAGCCAAGAGATTGATTAAAAATGTTGACCTATATGGAAGTTGTTTGTCGCGTTGCCCTGAGATCGACCAATGATAGCGGAGGAGGCGTGTCTGACCTCAGGCGGATAAAAGTGGCAACCAAAAGGTTCTACAGATATTCCAGATACACTTGAAAGTCAGTTGTTACAGGGAGACAAAAACGATATATCTTGATATACACTGTGTGGCGCAGTAAAAGTTCATACTTTAAAGTTACATTTAAGACTCACACTCTTAGAACATGGACGAATGTGTTGTCCCGCCACACATACAGCTGCAGTACGCCTTCGAGTCTGCCGTGTGGTCTGGGCTTTCCACACATTGTGTTGTGTGCCGCTCATAACCCTCCAATTTTATCTTTAGCGCGAGTTCTATAAAATAATATTAATTGACATACTAAATTGATTGCACCATTTTAACTTTAAAATAAAACTATATATTAACAACATGCATCAACTAATAACTAAATTACAACAAGAATTACCATTAATTGTGCCGAATCGAGAAAGTGTGAGACCATTGGTGAATTAAAATGTCTAACTTGCAATAATGACTGTCAACAATATTTGACTCGCACATACCTATTGATGTTCTTTAATCATTGCCACAACTTTCGTACTTTGGTTCTGTATCATCAGTGTATGCCGTACAATACTAACTCGGAGTGTGGTATGTCGTCTCGTACGACTATCGCTCTCTGAACACAAGACATTCTCCGTACTGTGACTGCACTGCGACTTTTGTTTATTCCAACTCTCGACTTCCACTCTGGAACTCTCAAACTGCGTCTGCTGATATTCTATCTTACTTCCTCTCTGCTATTCGATATTCTGTATTTTTTCGTAGAAGTTATATAACATCATCTCTTGGTTGCCGCCTCTTTTGCCTGAGGTCTAAAACGACGGTTTGGCTCTGATTGACCGCAGATGCAGAGGTGATGAAAATTGATCCAGTTGTGCCTAACAGTAGTGTATCGTCGTAATGGAGGCAAAGGTGGCTGTGTGTAGGGCCAAAGACGAAATTGAGGGTATGTGTTCCTATCAATAATTGTAACATATCATAGACCATTTTGATAAGGATAATTTAACTGCTCTGACATGTGCTATCTCCGCCGCCAAATAATAATATGCTAATTGTTGCAAGGAATTTAATAATTAACCATATGTTATTAATAAATAATGTTATTTTTAAAGTTAAAAATTATGCAATTTTTTGAGTTGTACTATGTTAATAAATATTTTATTCCAGGACTCGCACTAAAGATTATATGGTGAGTTTAATTAGCTGCAAAAAGCAATAGGTTTCACAATATACGATCAACGGCTATATTTAGATAATTTAAGTTAATATATATTTTGCATATACGAAATATGCACCACACACAGCACTATATTTTCCACGTAATATAGAGTAGCAGCGACGGAGTTGGAGTGATACCATTTTTTGTCATATTTGCTGCATGCTGGCTTACCCTCGAATCTCTTAAGACTGTTGTCACAAGCTTCCACTCTGTGGGAATACATTTGTTCATACTCCTTGTAATGCCACACCACTTTTTCTGATTTGATCTTTGTGGAGGGGATGAGATCTGTTTATTTATGTTATGTGCACATTGGCTTTCGTGAATGTACTACTTGGATATGCGTTACATTCAAAGTGTTTATTTTCTTGATTAACACCTGTAGCCAAAATGGCAACATGTCACTCAACATATGATTTTTGTAGTTCCCTTAATTCCAAAACATACCAAAATTTAATCAGCACCAGGATCACTCACAATTGACTTATCTCCCAAATTAACTGACATTTGACAAATTAGTTTCTCAGTTAGAGTGAATAAATACATTGCACACACACATACACACACACACAGAGAGAGAGAGAGAGAGATACCTCAAACCGCCATAGATGATCTTACTCTTAGCATGAATCGAAACTGTCTGACATTTGATTCCAGCAGAGGTTATCGTATTCCGTATAAACAGACCTCCATCAATGCAAAAGTTTTTGCTTCCCAAAATTATATGTTTTTGCTTATAGTTATTATATAATTATCTATTGACAATTATCTTTGAATTTCCCCACACTAGTGCCCTTTGTTATAACCCTTGATCTGGGAAAGTTTTAGTGAATTGGAATAAATAATTTTCTTTGCGTCTGTTTTTTCCTCTTTGTTACTTAACTTTTGGACACGTGTATTATTCCTCTTAATTTCATAAAATTCATCATTTCAGGAGAAAAATGCAATATTGACGGCGGTAACACTTTGCCAATGATTGGAGGATTTACCTGTGGACAGTGTGAATCCGGATTAGAATGCAGAGTGAGTAACAGATCAACCTTAGTTACATTTTCAGCTTCTCAAAATGTAAAAGAAAACAGTCTCAAGTGTTTTTGAGTATGGAAATTTTACTAGAAGATTAGACGTTAAAGCATTGTTGAGCATATAACGAATAATGCAATATAATATTCGTCTCTGTGCATACGCCGATACGCACACACACACATATATATATATATATTTACCGGGTGATTCAAAAGTTGGGAGCAAAAGTAAAACGCTATAAAAATATCTAAAGGCCGGAAAGACATGTAGTGTGCAGATTAATATTCACCGTGGTGGGGGATTTTGTGGGCATTAAAAAAATTAGTTCAAACTCTCAATATTCGGGGGGGCTTCGGAAGATAAAGCCATGGAGGTGACTTATGCATGAAGATGATTCCATACATGACTGGCTTGCGAGATCCCCAGATCTCACACCCTGTGATTTCTCGTTGTAGATATACCTAAAATAACGGGTCTATAAAGGAAAGCCCCAGTCTTTACCAGCACTGAAACGTGCCTTATGGCAGGAGGTAGCAGCTGTCATATTGCTTTTGATAGATTTAATAGACATTTTGTATTTCTTCATATATCGGTTATCTTTGGGAGGCCATTTTTATTCCATCCTATAATTCCGAGCTTGTCAGCGGTTTTCTGCATGAAGTGTAAACGAAATTGCCGGTTTAATGCCGATCTGCAAACTTTTTATTACTTTACTTCTTGCCTGGGCACTTTTAGCTCATCCGATTCAGTGATGTGGACGGTCCCGGAAAAGAAAGTTTTTGAAAACGCGCCTTCGATCATCCAATCGCTGTTATTTCCACCCTTACTATATTAGCAAATTTCGCAGTAGATGCGCCTCTTTGGTCCTGAATCTTCTTGTAGAGAGGTCCTCACGGACGGCTCTCCGATAATTACTTTTACACAAAGGAATAGTCCTAACGGATCTTTGTGTGGGATTAATATTTGATTCGCAATGAATCGTTAATCTAGAAGATGACCAGGACACCTTTCCTGTTCTAAATTCTGAATTATTTCCTTTTATTACAGGTTCCGTAGAACGAAGTGATTATGGAAGTTATTGAAGTCGATAGAAGGGCCCGTGTAAATCGACTTATAGATGTGGCGGTCAAGTCCTTTGATCGGAATTAATCTTGATACCTCCTGATCGAGCGGGGCATTTCCTTCAGAGCATGCGGTATTACCATCTTACTCTTGCGGATTTTCTATTCCTGTTAGAAAGGGACTTTTTTCCGGAGGAAAAATTAGTTGGTTCGACGCGTCCTACTTGAGAATTATATGAAATATACAGTTTGGCGCTACTCAGCAAATTCAGGTATTTCTCATATAATTATGGCCTCTATTTTATTTTGAAGTACGTCATGTGATATCTTTATATTAAATGGGTGCAATTATTATTTTAATTTTTATTTAAAAAAAAACCGATTATATTTTGCTAAATTTCTTTTATATTTTTATGGGATAATTTAAATATTTCCTAAAACTTTCGAAGCAATTCGTGAATTTTAAATTCGCTTAAAAACTGTTTGAAAAATTAGGTCCCATAGAGTTCAATGTATTTCATTTTTTCAACCCGGGGGCAGCCCAAAACTAATTGGGTGATATTATTTATTTATATACCCATCGGTCCCACAGACCGTCTGAACAACATACTAAAATTTCATTTTGATAAAGTCATTTTTGCGGCAATTATCCTGCGATCCGACAGACAGACAGAAAGAATGGACATAGTCATAAACACTTTTCAACTCTGTTGTAAAGTGTTAAAAAATAAAATCAATCCTGCCCGGCATGAATCCCTCTGGCATCTATTGCCGATTACATTTGTGACGCTTTCTTCTGCGGATTGGCACCTTAGCGCCATCTATATAATCTTTAGAAAATTCATAATCATTTCAAAATTAACATAAATCATCTTGATCATTCTGATAAACCAATGCATGAGTCACATGTATTGGTTCATTAGACTTGTGTCAATTGACACATGATTTTAAAAATTAAGAATACTTAAAACTAAGTCGAAACAGATTAAACGTATGATATATTACTTTCCTTATATACATAATGTATAAGGAAAGTATTGTGACGGGGTCGAAAATTCGAATTGGAGTTTTCGACGGGAGAGCACGTTTCAAGCATCTCTGATCACGAATCAAACATTTTTGGAGTGATGTCTGTGTGTGTGTGTGTGTGTGTGTGTGTGAAAGTATGTGTGTGTGTGTGTGTGTGTGTGTGTGTGTGTGTGTGTGTGTGTGTGTGTGTGTGTGTCAGTGAGACTGTGGAGACGATAACTGACGAACGAATGGACCGATTCGAACAAAATTTGGAACAAAAATCACAATCTATAAACACTGGAAGCCTATTGTTTTTATACGTAATCGAATGTTCAGAACCCTCCTAAATTTTCGAATGAAATATTGAAAAAATCGTCAAAAAATCAAAACCACTAATAAAGTTACGCAAATAGACATTTCTTATGTAATTTTTCATTAGAAAACGATTGACATAAATTTTAGAACGCTAACTTAAACCGTTCTCGAGATATTGTAGAATTTTTCGAAAAAATTATCAAAAAGTCATAAAATAAAAATATTTCCTATTGAGAAACATGTTCACTTTTCATATGTAATACCATGCGATAAATTGGGTGACATCATTCTCGCGGATCTAGCTCGTTTCATTCATGAAAAAAGATACTTTAAGTAATACTTTTGTATTTGAACGCCAATAGTCGTATATCTGCTGTAAGAATAACTTATTTCTTCATCCATAACGCTTGGCGAGATTTTGGCGACGAATTTGGCAGAATGTCGCCAACTTGGCGACTTTTTGAAATGTTGCAAAATTAACGAAAATCTCGCCAAATGGATAAAAATGACGGTAAATCAATGAAAATGACGACTAATTGTCGAAAATTCAATATCTTGGAAAGAATATTAGTATCTACTATAAGAAAAACCTATTTTTTTTACTGTAAAAGTAGTAAATTCATTACATTATATAAGGAAAGTCATGTGTTGTATACATCAAATTTTTTTACTTATATATTGGAGGTTGTTGTTGTTGTTGACACCCAGACCGTCCGACCTATCAGAAAGGTGAAAGGTAACTGTTGGGACGGCCGGGAAGAGCCACCCAATTTAGACCGGAACCCAGTGGGGGAGGCATCCACAGGGATCTTACCCTCCTTCCCTCAACACCAACCTCTCGGAAGGACTTACGGATCCACATGTTTAACGTGACCGTGCTCCGCGTGAGCACGGCGCGGCAGTTTTAGCAGCGGAGGGAATCGAACCCGGGCTTACCGAGTGCAATTCCAGCGAGCTAACACTAGGCTACCGCGCCCTATATACTGAAGATGTTATAATTGGATGAAAAAATTTGGATAAAGATTGCATGAGTTGTTGTTGTTGAGACCCAGACCGTCCGACCTACCAGAAAGGTGTAAGGTAACTGTATGGACGGCCGGGAAGTGCCACCCAATTTAGACCAGAACCCAGTGGGGGAGGCATCCACAGGGACCGTACCCTCCTTCCCCTACCACCAACCACTCGGAAGGACTTACGGACCCACATGTTTAACGTGATCGTACTCCGCATGAACACGGCGGCATTTGTGGCAGCGTGCAAATCTAGCGCGCAAACCACGGGGATACCGCACCCGAGATGGCCAACAGCACGCGGCGTTCCGAGGTGGTCACCCACCAAGTACTAACCGCGCCCGATGCTGCGTGACTTCGGTGATCTAACGAGAACCGGTGTTTTCAGCACGGTACGGCCGTTGGCCCTAAAGATTGCATGAGTGAATCAACTCAAACTTTAGATATATCCTTAGTAACTATTATTCCACTGATTGATGTTCTGCGACAGGTTATCAATGAAAGTTTGATTCTCTGAAATAATTTAAAAATTGAATGCAGTGTAAAGTTGAAAACAAATTAATTATAGCAATGATTGCAACACAATGAAACACATTTAAAACATGTGTCTCTCTAATTGATTTTCTTCTACATTCATGTTACTTTCCTTATGTACATAATGTATAAGGAAAGTATTGTGACGGGGTCGAAAATTCGAATTCCAGTTTTCAACGGGAGAGCACGTTTCAAGCATCCCTGATCACGAATCGAACATTTTTGAGGTGATGTCTGTGTGAAAGTATATGTGTATGTGTGTGTGTGTCAGTGAGTCTGTGGAGGCGATAAATTACGGACGAACGGACCGATTCAAATGAAATTTGGTGCAAAAATCACAATCCGTAAACACTGGAAGCCTATTGTTTTTATATGTAATATTATGCTCAGAACCCCCTAAATTTTCGAGTGACATTTTGAAAAAATCTTAAAAAAATCTAAATCTCTAATAAAGTTACGCAAATAGACATTTATTATGTAATTTTTCATTAGAAAACGATTGACATAAATTTTAGAACGCTAACATGATCCGTTCTCGAAATACGGCACATTAAAAAAAATAATAAATAATCATATAAAATAAAAAAAATATTTCCTAATGAGAAACATGATCACTTTTCATATGTAATATCATTTGATAAATTTGTAACATCATTCTCGTGGATCTAGCTCGTTCCATTCATGAAGAAAGATACTTTGAGTAATACTTTTGTACTTGAACGTCAATAGTCATTTATCTGCTGTAAGAATAACTTACTCTTCCGTCCATAACGCTTGGCGAGATTGGAATTTGGTGGAATGTCGCCAACTTGGGGACTTTTTTCAATGTTGCTAGATTAATGAAAAACTCGTCAAATGGATAAAAATGATGCTAAATCAACGAAAATGACGACTCATTGACGAAAATTCAGTATCTTGGAAAGAATATAAATATCTACTACAATAATAATGTATTTTTCTTACTGTAAAAGTAGTAAACTCATTGCATTATATAAGGAAAGTCATGTGCTGCCCACATCAGATTTTTTTGTATTGTCTCTGTATGACTAACTATATCGTAATTGAACCTATATTGAACCTATATATCGTCTCATAACATTTTTTTTGTAAAGTTTGTTTATAGTCTTTAAAATTTATTTTTCAACCTAGAAACAATCAGAGATGAATTAAATAAATGTATGGGAGGTTTCTGAAATTATTTGGAAACATCAAATCCATTTACTGTTCCTGTATTTGCATGTGAAAGGCCCAGACCATACAGCCAACCCAGGGGTTTACGGCAGTTTGATGTATGGCCGGCTGTATTTGCATGTGTAAACAGAAGGAAAAAATATCGTTTTATTTACAAAATCGGTTTATCATTTTTGACGTTACTTTATAAAATAATGAATTTTACAGAAAATGATATGTTTTATTTTGCTCAATTATTATATTAAAGTAAATATTTTTCATCTTTTCAGTCTAACAGAAGCTGTGGTGCTTCATGCATGATGCCTTGATCAGCGACAACAGCAGCAACAACAACTTTAAAAGCATAACCCTTTTAATAAAACATGCTATAGATCTACAAATCAATTAAATGCTTGTAAACTTACGTGTAAAATAAAATACTATTGCATTATATATTTCAGCTGAGTTTCTGTTGATTGATTTTTGTACTCCATTTATACTATCCATACTTTATATCCCATGATAGTAATGATGTGATGAATTAACTGATTTGTTTGTTAACATTGGAACGAGATATGTATATTAAAAACAGCGTGTGGGCATTAGTAAAAGAGTCGTCATCTTATACAATTCTCTTCTTCTTAAATGATTTTGATTTGCTGAAAAATATATTTTGACATCAAAATGGATTATAAGAAAGAAATATTAAAGTTTGTTAATTTTCTTTTACTACCTAAGACCAATTTATTCAAATATTCACGATAAGAAAAACATGTGTTCGCACTATCATAGATCAAGATTAATCATGTAACAAGAAAGATAAATCATGCACAAATAATTGATTATAAAACACTTTCCAGCTTCAATGCAATTTTATATAAGCATTTCTAAAATGCGATACATTCCTCGGTAATATTTTTAAAATTATCACAATACTACATTAATTTATTATATTTGAAAACTTAAAACTTCTTCGGAAAAAAGGAACTTCATTCAAATGACGGCACTGGAATATAAATTGCCTGGTTTATATGTCTCTAAAATAAGATAACTTCCTCGGTAATATTTTTGAAATTATCATAATACTACATAAATTTATTATATTTGAAAACTTCATCGAAAACAAATTAAATTTATTCAAATGATGTCATCGAAATATAATTCGCCTCTATATAAAAGCAGCATGTCTTTCTTTCACGTTTCTCCTTTATTTCATTCATCATTATACTATAATAATTTTTTTTAAATTTAAAACCATGGATGTACAAGTAATTTAACTCTTTTTAAAACTTCATTAAAAAACGTCTGCTTCTTTGTGTAAAATCAATGAATGTTTCATTCATATCAGCTATGTACATTGCAGACTTCATGGGCTAGTTAATTTTGCATTAAAGAAATGCAGCAATTGTTATACAACTAATTCTATATCTTTTGGTGTTTACATTCTCTATAAGTGAAAATAAGTCGAAATAATCAAAGTTCGATGATCATTTAAACTCAAATATATTGTAATTGCGTTGTTTCAGTATGTAGATGTACAGAATTTAAGCAAAAATAAAGCGATTTCAGGACGGATACAATACTAAATGTGAATGAATAGGAACGAAAAATCATAATTTTGACACAAGATGGATACCGTATTTTACTTTGAAGTGGGTCACGTGATCTCTTCATATAATGTTCACATGATCTCTTCATATAAAGAGTGTAAATATTTTAATTTTTATTTCAAAAACTACTAAATTTATTTTGATGAAATTTTGTTTATATATTTTATGAAATAATTTGAGTAAGTCCTAAAACTTTCGAAACAATTTGTGAATTTTAAATTCGCATAAAAAATGTTTGAAAAATTGGGTCCCAAAAGGTACAATGTATTAAAATTTTTCAACCCGGATTCAATCCAAAACTAATTGGGTGATAGTATATATTAATATTCAGATAGGTCCCACAGACCGTCTGAACAACATATTATATTTAATTTTGATAATGTCATTCGTAAATCAGTCATTGCGCTAACGACAGACAGACAGACAGACAGAAAAAAAGAATGAAAAAAGACATAAACCCTTTTCAACTATGTTGTAAAGTGTTAAAAATGACTAGATTTTAGTAAATGCGTTTTTGAGAATGAATATTGCATCTGTGTCAAATTGAGCATCTAATTTTGTACAATTTTTGTAAAAAATCATTATCAAACAAGAAAGATCAATCATGCATAAAGTATTGATTTTGAAACATTTTCCAACTTTAATGCAATTTTATTTAAACATCTCTAAAATGCGATGCATTCCACAGTAATATTTTTGAAATTATTACAATACCGCGTTTATTTATTATATTTAAAAATTTAAAACTTCATCCTAAAAAATGAACTTCATTCAAATGACGGCATTGACATATAAATTGTCTGGTTTACACATCTCTAAAATCTGATACATTCCTCGGTAATATTTTTGAAATTATCATAATGCTACAATAGTTTATTATATTTGAAAACTTCATCGAAAACAAATGAAATTTATTCAAATGACGTCATCGAAATATAACACGGCTGGCCCTCTCTATAAAAGCAGCATTTCATTCATAAACTTTTTTCCATTCATTCCATTCATCACGATACTATAAGAATTTATTTTATTTAAAATCTTAAGACCTTGGAGGTACAAGTAATTAAAATCTATGTTTAAAACTTCACCGAAAAAATATTCCTTCTCTGTGTAAAATCAATGAATGATTCATTCATATCAGATACATTGCAGGCTTCATCAGCTAAATAATTTTGCGTTAAAGAAATGCAGCAATTCTTATACAACTCATTCTACATATTTTAGTATTTACATGCTCCATAAGGGAAAATTAGGTTTCGTTGTAGAAATAATCAAAGTTGGATGATCATTTAAACTGAAATATGTTATAAAAGGGGTTTTTTTCGGTACGTAGATGCACAGAATTTAAGCAAAAATAAAGCGGTTTTAGAACGGATACAGCACTGAATATGAATTAAAAAGAACTTTAAAAATCACGATTTTGATACAAGATGGATGCCATATTTTATTTTGAAGAGGGTCACATGATCTTTTCATATAATGGTCAAGTGATCGCTTCACATAAAGTATGTAATTATTATTTCAATTTTTATTTAAAAAATTACTGAATATATTTTTCTGAATTTCTTTTATATATTTTATGGGATAATTTGAATATTTTCTAAAACTTTCGAAGCAATTTGTGAATTTTAGATTCGCTTAAAAAATGCTTGAAAAATTAAGTCCCATAGGGTTCAATGTATTTCATTTCTTCAACCCAGATTCGATCCAAAACTAATTGGGTGATATTACTCATTTATATTCTTAAAAGTCCCAGAACAGTCTGAGCAACATACTAATATTTCATTTTGATAAAGTCATTTTTACGGCAGTTATCGTGCCAAAAGACACACAGACAGAATGAAAAAAGTCATAAACACTTTTCACCTATGTTATAAAGTGTTAAAACCATCTGAGATATAAACAATAGAAGGCAAAGGATAAAATAAATAAACAAGAAAGCTTCTAGTTCAAAACACATGTTATATGAGCTGTTGGAATGTGAAGTCATATATTCTTTATATTTTTTACATATATTAATTATATTAATTGGAAATTTAGATCTAATATCAACTTCCTAATGACTTTCTATTTTTTAACAATTTACAACAAAGTTGGAAAGGGTTTACGATTTTGTTAATTCTGTATGTCTGTCTGTCCTTCTGTCCGATAGCACGATAACTGCCGTAAAAATGACTTTATCAAAATTAAGTTTCAGTATGTTGTTCAGACGGTCTGTTTGCCCTATGGGAATATAAATGAATAATATCACCCAATTAGATTTAGATTGAACCCGGGTTGAAGAAATGAAATACTTTGAACTCTATGGGACCTAATTTTTCAAACAATTTTTAAGCGGATTTAAAATTCACAAATTGCTTCGAAAATTTTAGGTAATATTCAAATTGTTCCATAAAATATATAAAAAAAATTCAGCAAAATATATTCAGTAGTTTTTTAAGTAAAAATTTAAATAATAATTACACCTTTTATATGAAGAGATCACGTGACCATAATATGAAGAGATCACGTGACCCACTTCAAAATAAAATATGGCATCCATCTTGTGTCAAAATTATTCAGATTAATGATTTTAAAAGTTCTTTTAAATTCATATTTAGTGTTGTATCCGTCCTAATACCACTTTATGTTTGCTTAAATTCTGTGCATCTACATACTGAAACAACGCAATTACAATATATTTGAGTTTAAATAATCATCGAACATTGATTATTTCTACAACGAAGTCCAATTTTCACTTATAGAGAATGAAAATACCAGGAGATGTAAAATGATTTGTATACGAATTGCTGCATTTCTTTAACGCAAAATTATTTAGCTCCTGTAATTTGAAATATAGCTGATATGAATGAAATGTTCATTGATTTTACACAGAGAAGCAGACGATTTTTTGGATGAAGTTTTAAGTATAGAGTTTAATTACTTGTACCTCATCATCATCCTATTTAGCACGACAGCCCAGGATGAGCCATAGCCTTCCGCTGGAGATTCCTCCAGGACTGTCTATTTCTAGACCTAGTCTGCCAGTCTCTTGCTCCAATCACTCTAAAATTCGAATCAACTGAGTCAAGCCATCTCAGCTTTGGTCTTCCTCTTTTTCTACTAGTAAAGGGCCCTGCAGCAAACATCTTCTTTTCCGGGTCCCTTTTATCCATTCTAGCAATATGAGAGGCCCAGTTCATTCACTTAATTTTAAAATATTTAATAATATCAGGTTTCTTAAAATATCTATAAATCTCTGAGTTAAAACGCCTCCGCCATAGGCCATTCTCCTTTACTCCACCAAGGATGCCTCTGAGAATCCCACGCTCAAAAACAGCAATTCTAACCTCTCCATTTTTTGTTGAAGACCATGTTTCCGAACAAATACATTAGGACAGGCCTAATGATAGTTTTATAGATAAGAAACTTTATTTTTCTAGAGAGGAAATAAGACCTTAAAACAGGGCGAAGTCCAAAACATGCCTTGTTGGCCAGTGATATACGATTTTAAACTTCGGGGATAATATAATTTTTTGCATTAACAAAAGATCCCAGGTATTTAAAACCAGAAACAGTTTGAAATTCATGTGGGCCAATTTTCAGAAAGTTGGCCGTATCACCAGTTAGTGTTTTCTGTACTGGCATATATTTGGTTTTAGAAACATGTACAATCAATTCCATTCGACTTGCAGCTACCTCCAAGGAGGAGAATGCTTCTCTTAAGGCCGGAACACTCATAGCAACTATATCGATATCATCAGGGTAGGCCAAGAGCTGCACAGATCTGTATATGATGTTTCCCCGTCCATCAATTTTTGAATCTCGTACAGCTTTCTCCAGTGCGATGTTAAATAGAATGCACGAGAGAAATTCCCCCTGTTGTACACCATTATTGATACTTAAGCTCTCGGAAAGGACGCCCAAAAATTTGAATTTACATTTGGTGTCATGCAATTTACACATCACAAGTCTAATGAGTTTAGCAGGAATATTAAACTACATTACATCCATTAGATGCTTCCTACTCACACTGTCAAATGCAGCCCTAAAGTCAATAAACAAATGGTGAGTGTCAGCACTATATTCACTTGATTTTTCCAAAATCTGACGCAAACAGAAAATTTTATCAATAGTGGACTTTTCTCCCCTCTAAATCCACATTGATAGCTACCAATCTCAGAATCAGCAAACGACCTGAGTCTCTGACACAGAGTAGTGGAGAGGATTTTATAACATGTGCACAGCAGGGTAATGCCCCTATAATTGGAACAGATCATTGGGTCTCCCCTCTTAAGGATGAGGCATAAAATGCCAATACTCCACTCCGATGGCAGCTTCTTCGAGTTCCAAATAATCAAAATAAGTCTATGCAAGTGCTCAAGCAGTCGGGGACTACCAGTCTTAAGCAACTCTGCAGATATAAGATCATGTGCAGGCGACTTATTGTTTTTCAGCCTTTTGATTGCTGACTCAACTTCATCTCTATCAGGAGGAAGTTTCACTTCATCATCAGAAATGCCTAGGACACTATGGCAAAGATCGTCATGATTATTCTCTGAATTCAGAAGTTCTTCAAAATGTTCTACCCATCTATTGAGAGCATCGCGTCTGCTAGCCAAATTATTCCCTGTTTGTTTTTACAGAGAATAAAACGTGGTTTAAAGTCGGATAGATTACGATTAATTTTCCGTTAGTATGCTCTGCATTCGTTTACGGATTTAAAATGTTCGATATATCTCAAAGTCTCTTCCTCAAAAGTTCTCCTCTTTCCTTTATGGAGTTTCTTTTCCTCTTTCCTGGCTCTTCTATATTCCTCATAATTATGTCTGGTATGAACCTGCAGCATTTTTTTATATGCCAGGTTTTTCTTGTTAGTAAGTTCAGCACATTCTTCATCAAACCAGTCTTTATCTTTACTGCGAACAGTATTGCCAATAGTAGCTTATATATAGAACACACACAGCCTGAAAAATACTTTCACTAATTTGAAACCAGCATTCCTCTAAGGAATCACAGTCATTTAGCTTCACTAACTGATTTAATTACTTGTACCTCCATAGTCTTATATTTTTAAATAAACTAAATTATTATAGTATTGTGATGAATGAAATGAATGGAAAAAAGTTCATGAATGAAATGAATGGAAAAAAAGTTATGAATGAAATGCTGCTTTTATAAAAAGAGCCAGGCGGGTTATATTCCGATGTCGTCATTTGATAAATTCCATTTGTTTCGATGAAGCTTTCAAATATAGTAAATTATTGTAGTATTATGATAATTTTAAAAATATTACCGAGGAATGTATCGAATTTTAGAGATGCATAAAACAGGCAATTTATATTTCAATGCCGTCATTTGAATGAAGTTCATTTTTTTCGATGAAGCTTTAAGTTTTCAGATATAATAAATTAATGTAGTATTGTGATAATTTTAGAAATATTACCAATGAATGTACCGCATTTTAGACATGTTTAATTAAAATTGCATTGAAGTTGGAAAGTATTTCATAATCAATGCCTTATGCATGATTGATCTTTCTTGTTTTTCTTTCAATACTTAATTTCATTTCCACATGGCTGAGTCTTACCTACTTGTTCAAATAAAATATTGCTTCTGACAAAGAGAGTCACAAAGACAAGATACTCAGCATTTCCTCATGGTGTTGTGTACAGTTACCACCACCACCAACAACAACAACAACATCATCAACAACAACAACAAAATCAACAAGATGGTGCTTAGAAAGTCTTGGTAATCCAGTGGTTAGCGAGAAAGAATTGCACTCGGTAGGCCCGGGTTCGATTCCATCCGCTGCCAAAACTAACGCCGTGCTCACGCGGAGTACGATCACATTATATATGATGGTCCGCAAGTCTTTCCGAGAGGTTAGTGGTAGTGGAAGGAGAGTACGGAGGAGGATGAATATTTTAGCTACATCTAAAGAACAGTTGCGCTAATCATATGTGGTATTCAAACAGCAGTATTCAAACGGAAGAATATATGTTTTAGAATACACCTAAGTTCCAAAAATTTACGACGAATATCCCCAACCTCTTTAGGTAAATCAAGTATCAGTAATTGCTTGCGCATTTATTCCATTGTTTATTTATTTTGTCAGGTTTCTATGTATGACGCGCATCCGAGACAATAGGCTGACTTGAAGAATTTCATCCCGTGTCCCCTTTTTACATCCCTACTTTACAGCTGGAAGATATTAATTCTACTTCTGAAATTTAAAAAGATGCTTTCATATATTTTAAACTTTATATGGAGATTATCGTTGTCACTATGTTTTGCTCTGGTGGCACGGCGATGAATTAATAGATAGTTGTCATTTGACTATATTTGTTAAGGCGGATAAACACAACTAATACACTTTACAAATAATAATATACTTGTTACATAATATTAATGCAAGATAGACTTATGTTTTGAATCATTTCGCTTTATTTTTGTCAATAAGGCAACATTTAAAATAATCTGATGTGGGAGACACATGACTTTCCCTGCAGACTTATTTATATGCACGTTCTCTTTATTTTAATTAAATTTAATTCATTTTTAATTTAATCTTCGTTCTCATTTGGTAACTAGACTTATTTTCAAAGGTGGCGTAGAGAAAATACGTAAAAACTAAAATATCTCGAGAACGGTTAGTCCTAGTGCATTGGGGTTGGTCTTATTCTTTTCTTCGTTAAAAATTACGTATTAAACATGCATTTAATGGATATATTTGAGAATACATAGTTTTTCATTTTAGATTTTGGCGATTTTTGCTGGCAATTTTGCAGAAAAAGGCAGGTTATTTCTTTTCGAATCGTATCAAAATCTAATCAGCACCAGGGTGTCCCACAAGTGACTTATCTACCGAATTTTGTGAAATTCGGTCCATTAGTTTTTTAGCTAGAGTGGAGATACAAAATTTTGCGGGTCATTTCACAAAAAAAGGCGGGTTCTTTCATCCCGAATCGTACCCAAAATTAATCAGCACTAGATTCGCTTACAAGTGACTTACCTGCCAATTTTATGAAATTCGGTCCATTAGTTTTTTAGAGTGGATAAAAAATCTGCACAGACAGACAGACAGACAGACAGAAACACAGATACACAGACAGACATACAGATATACACACAGACGACATGCTAAAAATATATTCTTCGTATTATACAGGTCTCGAACGTGTAGATCCTTCGAAAACTCTAGTTGCGATTTTCAGCATGATTCCAATACTTTCCCTTTACATTACCATGTATTGCAGGGATCCACGAAGATCCACAGTACTGTGTTCTTAGAGTTTAATTGTACATTTTGCGATTTTCAGGATGACAACATGTAATACTGTTTCAAAATAAGCAAATGACTTGTATTTCATACAACTCTAATATAACAATTATCAATATTGATAGCAACCTCGATAAGCGATTGACCCCATATTAAAATATATTAAAAATAAAAAATATGATCTGGGTAGCACAGGACTTTTCCGGTATTCAATTTCTCCTTATTTCTTTAATAGTTATTTAAATTGAGTTTCATTGCACAAAAAAACACTAAATTTGCATTTTTAATTCAATTTCTGTTTATATTTGGTAATTGGACATTTTTCAAAAGTGGCATAACTAAATGCGAAAAATCTCAAATATCTCGATAACAGTTAGTCCTAGAATAAGAGTTGTTTTTATTATTTTCCTCATCAAAACTTACGTATAAAATAAGTATTTAATTGATATATTTGAACATACGTAGCTTTTTTATAGATTTCGGCGATTTTTGAGGGTCATTTCGTAAAAAAAGGCAGGTTGTTCCTTTCCGAATAATACCAAAATCTAATCAGCACCAGAGTATCCTACAAGTAACTTATCTGCCAAATTTTGTGAAATTTGGTCAATTATTATTTTAGCTAGAGTGGATACATGACATTTTTGCGGGCCATTTCCTAAAAAAAAGCCGGTTGACCTTTTCCGATTAATACCAAAATCTAATCACCACCAGAGTATCCTACAAGTAACTAATCTACCAAATTTTGTGAAATTTGGTCAATTAGTGTTTTAGCTAGAGTGGATACATGAAATTTTTACGGGCCATTTCGCAAAAAAGGCGAGTCTGTTTTTGCGAATTGTACCCAAAACTAATCAGCACCAGGGTCATACCTAAGTAACTTATCAACCAAATTTTATGAAATTCAGTCCATAATAAGTTTTTGAGTTAAAGTGGATACATACATTGCACAGACAGACAGACAGACACACACACAGTCATCACGCTAAAAATGGTTTTTTCGTATTCTAGAGGTCTCGAAACGTGTAGATCCGTCAAAAACTGGAATTGTGATTTTCGGCATGATTCCAATACTTTCCTTATACAATACCATGTATTGCAGGGAAAGTAATAACTCATCATTTAAGTGTCATTTTCATTAATTTATTGTCATTTCTGCAATTTTGACAAAACATTTTTAATCTGGGATGAAATACCGCCAAGTTGGCGATATTTTGCTATATTATTCTCCAAGATTTCAAAATGCAGTACCACGTGTTACAAATGAACGGATATAAGAGCATTTCTTATATACAATGTATTTCCGTGATATTACAGAAATCAAAATTTAAGAAACATTAGTTTTAATTTGACAAGAAAGTCTAAATTTGTTATATCAGCAGCAAAATTTGCGCGCTTTGAACGTTATTCTCGACCAAGTACACCGCGGCCATGCAAGAAAAACAGGAACCGATTCCCGTCGACCCTCCCATCCGCTCCTAATATCCAGAAATACATGCATGTCATACACACATCCCTTTAAATATTACTATTTCTGATAAAACAACATATCAAAACATACATACTATACCAACCCCTAAGATAACGCAATTAATTTACGTTCCATTAGACCCTGTAACAAATCAATTAATCACGTTTTATGCCTCAAATTCTGTATCTGAAGTTTCCAATTTCAGATCATACCATTGAAAATAAGGGACATACTCTCTCTAACTTTATGGGTCATACAATTCATATCCAACCAATGCATTTATGCCACAAAATGTGCATCAGTTGCATTGTTTAAACCGTGAATTTGAACTTAAAGCAGGAAGAAAATCTCTCTAACACATTAAAAGTTATTTACTCTAAGCATGAATTCAAAAATTATTATTATATGCCATTATTTGTAATTATTAACAAAATCTCGTTTTTAATCTTTACATATAATAAGGACGTACGTTTAATCTTGAACGTAATACGTTTAATCTTGATTGAAGCATATTTAAATTGCACTTTGGATTACTTTAATTTTAAATTCAAGATTGCATCTATTTCCAAACATTATTTTCTTTGTTTATTTATTTTAATTTTTTAATTTGCCACATTTCATAACGGATTCTTCCCGTTTCAATACAATTAAAAGATTGCGACTTTTTTGGTTTAACTTCACAAAAAAATCTGCAGAGGATAAACATTTTACTCACCAGTTTTGTCGAGTGTTTACACATTTTCTTATTGGCTATTTTAGGAAAGTTCTTCGCGCATATTGTCAAGTGCAAGTCCGCAAATTTTGGCCCTTTATCTTGAGAAGCCCAGTCTATCGTTGGACACTAATATATAACTATTGTCTCTCCCACATACATAGTGTCTTACGCACACACATACCCGCAGAGAGAAAGATATTGAGAAATAAAAATTGCCATTTTTACTTTACTTATATCCATAATGTATAAGGAAAGTATTGTGACGGGGTCGAAAATTCGAATTCGAGTTTTCGAAGGGAGAGCACGTTTCAAGCATCCCTGATCACAAATCAAACATTTTTGATGTGATGTCTGTGTGTGTGTGTGTGTGTGTCAGTGAGTCTGTGGAGACGATAACTGACGAACGAATGGACCGATTCGAACGAAATATGGTACAAAAATCACAATCCGTAAACACTGGAAGCCTGTTGTCTTTATACGCAATCGAATGTTCAGAACCCTCCTAAATTTTCGAGAGAAATTTTGAAAAAATCGTCAAAAAAACCGCTAATAAAGTTACGCAAATAGACATTTCTCATGTAATTTTTCATTAGAAAACGATTGGCATAAATTTTAGAACGCTAACTTGAACCGTTCTCGAGATATTGCACATTTTCAAAAAAATTATACAAAAACCATATAAAATAAAAAAAATATATTTTTGATTGAGAAACATGTTTACTTTTTGTATGTAATACCATGCGATGCGATAAATTTGGTGACATCATTCTCGTGGATCTAGCTCGTTTCATTCATGAAAAAAAAAATTTTATGTAATACTCTTGTATTTGAACGCCAATAGTCGATTATCTGCTGTAAGAATAACTGATTTTTCCGTCCATAACGCTTGGCGAGATTTTGGCGACAAATTTGGCGGAATGTCGCCAACTTGGCGGCATTTTTAATTGATGCCAAATTAACAAAAATCTCGCCAAATAGATAAAAATGACTCTAAATCAATGAGAATGAAGACTAATTGAAGAAAATTCAATATCTTGGAAATAATATAAGTATCTACTATAAGAATAACATTTTTTTAACAGTAAAAGTAGTAAATCCATTGTATTATATAAAGAAAATCATGTGTTGCTCACATCAGATTTTTACGAATGCGTTTGAAAAAATTACTCAGGATTTTACTAATGAGGATACCATCATTCTTCTCTTTAATGCTTTGATCAGATTTGAGCTTGAGTATGCGTCTGTGGTGCGGAGGCCTTTTCATGCTGTTCATGCAAACAAGATCGAAATTATTCAAAATGAATTGAGACATTTTTATTATAGGAAAATTGGTACTTTTTGTTATACCTTATCTGCTACTTTTCTCCGTGATATGTTTAATAGTAGAAGCTTACAGAACAGAAGGAATTCCCTTTTATTCTCATTCTTTAGGACTCTGTTCAATAACAGAATTGTCTGTTCCCTTGTGTTGGGTAGGATTGGGTTTCATGTTCCCCAGTATGCTACCAGGAGCCTGAGTTTGCTGAAAGGAATTTTGGTACGAATATTTGTTGTTATTATGCGATTAATAATTTCTGTAAACTATACAACAGCTTGTCCTATAATATTTTATTCATAAGTTTTTATTCATCGGAAATGGCTTTTAAAAACCATATGTTGTAGATATTTTATAATTTAATGTATTTACTCATATGTAAGTGTTTTTAAAACTTATTTGTTGTCAATTGTTTGCATTTCAATGCATTTTATTATATTTTAATCTGAATATTTGGTATTGCAATTTATTTTGCACGTTGTTACTAGGACTTTTCCCTGTAGATTTTATTCTTTTAAATAAATAAAACAATAAAATATATATATTTAGGATGTCCTAAAATGTGCTTATCTTTCAAACTTTTGGATTTGGAAAATTTTCTGTTAAACATATTTTCCCTGTAATGTAGCAATTATGTGAAATCAAACACAGGTGCTTTTTGATTGAAATATATTAACAGAAAGAAATTTCATCTGCAATCATTTATGATTAAGAAAAACCTGGATTAACAAAGTGTGTTGCAATTATTTCGCTGCATTGATTCACATCTTAGAAAATAATAGAAACGTGAAGATAACGCCAAATCATTTTCTCATAATTTGCTAATTTCATTTCCCAGAATAGCATTTGAAAGATTTTAAATGTTTTCTAATGCAAAGCGCGTCAAAACATCTGCCGATCAGTAGGTAGTCAAGTGTTTTTTGTCATACAAGGAAATGAGCGCACTTATTTGCAAACAAAGGTAACAGATTTTAATGCAATTGCAATTATAAATCTTTATGTTTAGCTAACTATAAAAAGGGTAAGAGCATTGCAGAAGACACTTCAGTTATCTTTAGCTGTTTCAAAATGAGTCAAGCCTTGATCTTCTGCTGCGTTTTAGGTCTGGTAAGTAGCATTTTATGGGAAAAATGTTCTTTTTATTGTATAAACTGGATAATTTGAACACTATTATTTGTGTTCGTTCGAGACGAATTAATATTCTATTAGGGATTTTTAAACGTGAAGGAACCACACAATTATTTAGGAACCAAGTTGTAGATATCTGGCATTTTTGGACCGAAATAAATCATGTTGTACACGGACAAACATTCGGAACATATATACCACCCTAAATCAATGGTTTAAGAGTATGTGATTACTTTAAATAATTGTATCGGATATTAACTTAGTTCAATAATTCTTGGCGAAACATTTTTGGTTATGCTTTGGTTTATAGCAGATTTAGTTTCCGTTTTGCTGTACACTGGGATAATTTAAATTATACAGAACTTGTAAAAGTTCCGTATGCACAAATCTAAGGCTACGATTCGCTGAGGTTGAATTTATATTCATCCATCGCGATGATTCACAGGCAAGTGAAAGAAGAGGTGCCTTACTTGGCATGATTATCACTAGAATACGATTTTATGTTTTATTAAATTTGTATATCTGTAATATCATTTTATAAGGAATTCATTACAAATTCTGATTTAGACAATACTTAGGGAAGCAATACATTGTCAATGGATGATGTGCAAGTGTAAAACATTGCACTTTATTTTGAAGATAATTTGTTGAAAAACTTTTGCATATTCATATACAGTGGTTCCCAAAACTGTTCCTACACTTACGAATTTCAAAGAAATACTGCTCTATCCATTAATAAAATTTAATATTTCAGAATGGGAGTTTTTCAATAATATCTATAACATGTTCATAACAATCTATAACATGTTCATAAAATATTTTACAAACATATTAAAACTTTTTTTTGAAAAATAAATAATCAAAAAACAACCAAAAATTTGCGTCAGAAAAGTCTTCGTACAATTTAAAAAAATTCTCTACGTACAGTAAATATTATAATATTTCGGTAAAGTACTACTTAGTAGGACAATCTCTAGCATCCGCAACAGCTTTTAAACGTCTGTGAATATAGTTTACTAGTTTTTTTGCAATTTCTGCATCAATGTTCCTCCATTCTTTGATCATTACTGATTTTAGTTTGCTTTTCAATTTAATGTCGTGTCTTCGTACTCTAATCTCCAGTTCTCTCCAAATGTGTTCTACTGGGTTTATATTCGGCGACTGAGGTGGTGTTTTCGGAACTTGTGGACAATTATGGAGACACCAGACGTGAACATTGAGAGCCGTGTGCTTAGGATCGTTATCTTGATAAAATAACAAAGTTGTTTCCAATACCCAAATTTTGGGCTGATAATTTTAAATTGTCTTTAAAACTATTTAAATAAAGAGCATGATTCATTACGCCTTCTATAAATACCAAATTACCTTGTCCTGATGCTGAGATGCACCCCTACACAAGGACACCTCCACCGGCATAATTTACTGTTCCAACTAAGTTCTTGGGATTAAGTTCCTCATTTTTTCTTCTCCATACAAATATACGCCCATCGGAACCAAAAATGTTAAATTTGCTTTCATCTGCAAATAAGACATGATTCCAATACGTTTCAAAATCATTTATAATTGATTTTGCAAAGGAAAACCTAAGCTTTCTATTTCTCGTACTTACAAAAATGTTCTTCGAGCAGAATGCCCATGTAATCCAGCTGACCTGAGCACTCGTCGAACAGTTTCAGGTGAAATAGAAATAGAAAATTTTTCAGTAAATTCTGTGGGAATTTTTACAACACTCAAACGTGGAATTTTCACAAATTTTCTAACTAAAAATCTCTGATCATATTGATTTAAATTTGCCGGAAGACATTTTCTTACCTTATTTTCGATTTGATTTTCTTCTTTAAAGCGTTTTATAGCACACTGCATCGTAGAATGGGATACATTTACTAATTTAACGATATTAAGAACTGATTTATCACTAGAATGAAAAATATTCATTTCTTGAATATTATTCCTTGTTTCTTTACGACTACGAGTCATTTTTAAGTAATACTATAAATATTACGAAGTAAGCAAGCAAAGATTAACGCCAACTGATTTTTTAAATGTTACCACAATACAAAAATAAAAAAGCGTCAGAAAATAATTTTATTTATGAAGTTATCTGAAAATGTTTCGGTGTACGATCACTTTTGTGACGTGTTCTTTCCCTGCCTCCTTGCATTTTCATTTTCATAAAAAAGAATCAATATTTAAAAATATATATATTAGGTTTCATTTAGAATCACATGGAGATGATATGAAAAAATAGTGAACTTTATATTCGAATTCAATTCCAGGCGAAAGCACTTTTTCTACTAATTTTTAAAGAGTACGAACACTTTTGGGAACCACTGTATATTGTACATTGCAAGAATTTTAGAGTAGAATCTGCGTTTAATATAAAACACTTACAGATATGATAAACGTTATTGAGCAAATTAAATATGTTTCTATATTTCGATAAAATGCTGAAAGGCAAGAAATGCGATAGCTTATATAGTCGATCTAAAAATTCTCGAAATCCGAGAACGAACAATGTGTAGTAAACAAAAACGGAGAAAAATTCGGACTCCAACGGGACGTTTTACATTTCTTGTGTTTACCGTCATGTGTTTCAAATGGTAAAGCCTAAGACCTCTGCATGCGCTTGATTCGTTAAAACTTGAAAGTATTATGGCGTCCGAAGTCATTAAAATAAAAATAAAATGCACTAAAATTAAATAAATTAATTTCACAATATAAATATTTATTACTTGCAAATTTAAAAAAAACTTTTATTCTCCATACATTATTTTTGCCTTTACACTTGTGATGCTTAGAACTATAATTGTAAGACGGAAGGATCCACCTTCAGTATTAACGCATATAATCAAGTTATTCCCAAGTAGGGAAAGGTTTTCTCTGTAAAATAAAATGATAAAATATTTCGGCTCATCCTTTGTGAGTAAGAATCATATAATCTACTCTAAAATCTGCAGTAGTTTTCAATAGAGGAAGGATTACGTTGTTTTTAGGAGTATTGTGTTGTTGAAGTTAAGGAAGTTATGTTATAAGGAATTTCAAATGCACTTAATGGCAGTAAGAAAACCTCTTACGTTTATGTTTTGACAATCTACGAAAAAACAAGTTTTACTTCCCATACAATACATAGCATATGTAAAGCATTATGATGGGATTAAAATTTGAATAGATTTACCACATGTGTCGAGATTACTTTTATGGGAATCCTACATGTTTTTAATAGTGTCCCTCTATACGTCTGGACACAATATCTCTCAAACAAATAAAAAAATAAAGTTAAAAAAAGTTGTCGAATTACGTTGTATACGTTTATGTCAATAAATAATCATTAGTTGACTAAGCATTTTCAACACAGATCTGTCCAAGAAATTCCCTCAATTTTTTTACACATTAATGATGAATTAAAAAAAACTGTTAAATAAACTGACGGATGTTGCATAAACAATTAGCCCTTCTAAAAGTCACGAATTTTTACTTCAAATGACATTGATAACTAACTTTAGCGTTTACGCCCGTCCCGAAATATTTCACGATTTTTATATCCATAAGGTGAAACACATAAAGATAATAAATATTTTCGATATAACGAAATGTTTATTGCCCCTTTATATTGCAATTCAGAAGTTTCCCAAATTTAAAACACTCGTATATTGTACTTTTTCACTCGACAGGTGGTAGCTGTAGCCTACTCTCAGAATGCGACTTCGACAGCAGCACCAGACATATGTGGACTTAGCGGACGACATTGCGCAGACAATGAATGCTGTGTTGGAATATTGCTCAAAAGATGCGAACCCCTTGGGAAAGAGAGTAAGCATTTATCTATGAATATGACTATAACTAATGAAGAATCACTGAGAGTGACACCCAGAATAATCATGTCTATGCACTCGAGTCACGTGATCAAAAGTAGATCTTTCTTACTTAGTAACTTAAAAGATCGATATATAGTCACTGCAACGAAGAAAAACATTTGATGTGGGCAGAAGATCACTTTCGCTACGGACTCATATCGCCGTTAACTTTATTTCTTCTTATACAGTTTAATTGCGCAAAATAATGCCCATATCTATTTTAAATTGCAAAAAAGTTTCGAGAACAGCTGGTCCTAGAGCATTGGAGTGGGTCTTCTGCTTTTCATCGTCAAACATTAAGTACAAAACACACATTTAATTGATATATTAGAGCATACGTAGTCTTTTATTTTACATATTATCGATCCATACGTAGTCTTTTATTTTACATATTATCGCTCCATATGTAGTCTTTTATTTTGGACTAGCAATATGCCCGTTCTTCATACGGGGTATATAATATAAAGAAACATGAAATTCACAATCATGAGTAAACTCCTGTAGTATGCTAAATGACATTGTTAATCAAAATATTCTGTTAAAATATTTAATTCAATGGTCCTCCAGAGAAATTTAAGAATCTCTGTTCTCGCTATACAAAATTATCTTTTCGGGTAGACCTGTAGAATAAAACTAATAAAAGGTATAAAATTGTACGGGAAGATATACACGTATTACTTATATTGTTGTAGATTAGAAGATATGCTTGTTCCATGGCAAATATCATAATCATGCATTGTGAGTTGTGGAGGAATTGCAATTGATAAAGATGGTCCTTATGTTACTTCCACAAATTATATATGATTCCCTAGGAGAACACCTGTAAAAGGGTGAAATCAACGCTCCTTCGACTTGGTGACCAGAGAAGTATCAGTTTCAGAGGGGCTCACAGCAGGGAGCCTTTGGGAAAGCAGACCCTTGGCAGTTTCTAGCCACAGTTGCGCCCGGGTACATGGGAATTTTGGCCCAGATGTCAAACATTAATTCTGGGTTGCTAACCAACTCTCTGTCATCACAGCACCTAATAGCTGGATGTAATCCTTGAATATCCAATCAAAATACGAGGGGCTGCAGTGGGGGAGCCAATAATAGATCTGGGACGTAATTGTGTAGGAGGTCACATTTTACGATATCCGAGAGAGGGTGAGTTTTTTTAGAAAAGTTTAGAAAACACCTGATATTTTGATTCCGAGGAGAAAAGTCCGCAATCCATGGAGCAGATTACGGACACCCGTCGTCTGCCGACTCGCTGACGAGCTATCCTTCGAGATAATGAGGTATGCCATGCATGTAATTTTACATACTGTGTCGATGACACGATATTCCTCTCTCACTCTCTCGCTGCATTGGTTTAGCCTTCATATTCAGGATAATTAGTTTTTGTGTAAATGAACTTAATTGTATTTTAAGATAACATGTGTTTAGATACGAGTTGATCTCAATCTTAAAGTAATTTAACCACGGAAAAGCTTATATGTTTTAAATGGGTAATTTTTGAAAGTCGTGTTTGAAAGCCGTTCTTTTGCAACGGGATCACTATTGTGTAAGGAGATGATGTTTGAGATTAATCATACTTATATTGGGATGTCAGTAGAATATTCCATTGTTATTTTAATCATTGTTTAAATAAATATTGTTATTGTTTTATATCTTGTCCACTGTCCTCATTTTCCATTAAATTGTTTTATATGCATTTTTATTCGACACGGCCAATGTCGTAGATTACTTTAATGGATATAAATAATAATTATTTTTTTTTAGTTCTGACCGAACGTGTGGTAGAAATCCACGCATCAATGTTCGTTGTTAGTAGAAGATTAATTGTATTGCAATATGAGTTTCAATAATCTTTGCCAAAATAAAACAGATAGCGTAATAAATTTAAAATATCAGTAATTACCGTAATATTTATACCAGAAGACCATAACTGAATGCAATATATGTCAAAATATATGCCAATATACATGTACTATTTACTGTCTCGTTGATTAGATGTTATACGCGTGCAGTTGTAGTAGATTAACCGTACTGCGTACAATATATCAGTTTCAACAATTTTTGACAAACTAAAACAATGGCTCAATAACTTGAAAATATCAATAATCCTTGAATCAATTATTCTCAAAAATATCAAAAATAATAGTTCTTAGATCTGAAGAGAGTAACTGATATTATCCAGTCAAAAATGCAATTGCAGTGACATTAATTTTATGTACATATCTTTATTACTTAAATCGGAAAATATATAATAAAAATCGTCTGCCACATAAACACACTGGATTTAAATCCGTTGCTAAACGACATGATATAATTTTTTCATATAAATTGGCGGAAAATGTATCGTCTGCATAATGCTATCTCTATGACTGATTTAATTGTCCGGTTTTAATTGAAATCTAAACAACTCCTGGTCTTGGAAACTTGAAATATAGGCTAAATTTTAAGTGGGACTATTTCAAGATTACTCACAAAATGTTATGAAATTCGGTTCAGTCGTTCTTCCTTGATGCTGAGTCACACATATGGACAGACAGATTTTTAATTCTGTTTACATAGATTTTGACGATTTTTGCAGAACATTTCGCAAAAACAGGCAGGATCTTCCTTTCGAATCATACCAAACTCTAGTCAGCATTATGGTAACTCACGAGTGACTCATCTACTAAATTTTGTGAAATTGGGTTTATTAGTTTTTCAGCTAGAGTGAAGGCAGCCATTTTTTGCGAACAATTTCGTAAAAAAAGACAAGTTCTTTTATCCGGAATCGCACCAACAGCTAATCAGTGCCAGGATCACACATAAATCCTCTCAATTAAGCTTGATTCAGCGAGTTTAACCTGGTTGGTTGATGGTAACAATGGTAAAATTAAAAATCTCTGTTCTCGCTACATAAAATTAACTTCTCGGGCAGATTTGAATAATAAAACTTCCTGGACCCGTTTGTTAACAAACTTACAAAAAATATAAATTTGAGCCAACATATGCAAAATAAAAGCGTTAAATTTTTATGGGGCCAGTACAACTTATGTTCTCTACTATTAGAAGACCTGCATTAGTCAATTAAACGTATAAATTGAAAATATCCGTAAACCTGTAGTCTTTAAACCTGAAAGCAGTAATTGATTCCATTATATGCCAAAATAAAAGTTCTGAAATTGTATGGGAAGATATACACGTATTACTTATATTGTCGTAGATTAGAAGATATGCCCGTTTGTTAGTAGAAGATTACCCGTATTACAATATGAGTCTCAATAATCTAAGCCAGAATAAAACAGTTAACGTAATAAATTTAAAATATCAATAATCACCGTAATATTTATACCAGAAGACCGTAATTGAATGCAATACATGCTAATATATATGTCAAAATATATGCCAATATACATGTACTACATATATTCTCGTGGTACAGATGGTATACCCGTGCATTTATAGTAGTTTACAGGTACGACGTACAATATATGAGTTTCAACAATTTTTGATAAAATATAATAATGGCGTAATAACTTGAAAAACATTTTATGTGGGTAGCACATAACATTTCTTCTATAATGTAATGAATTTAAAATATTTTACAGAAAAAAAAACAGATTATTCATACAGTAGATACTTATATTCTTTTCAAGTTATTAAATTTTTATCAATTAGTCGTCATTTTCATTGATTTGGAATCATTTTTATACATTTGCGAGATTTTCGTTAATTTGGCAACATTTTAAAAAATCGGCAAGTTGGCGATATTTCGCCAAATTTATCGCCAAAATCTCGCCAAACGTTATGGATGGAGAAACACGTTATTCTTATAGCAGATAAATGGCTATCGGCGTTCAAATACAAAAGTTTTACTCAAAGAATCTTTTCTCATAAATGGAACAAGCTAGATCCCCGAGAATGATGACACCAAATTTATCGCATGATATTACTTATGAAAAGTGAACATGTTTCTCAACAGTTAATATTTTATTTTAATTTATGGGATTTTTTGATAACTGTATTTGGAAAATGCGCAATATCTGGAGAACGATTCATGCTAGAGTTCTAAAGTTGGTAATCGTTTTTTAATGAAAAATTACATTGGAAATGTCTATTTGCTTAACTTTATTAAAGGTTTTGATTTTTTGATGATTTTTTCAAAATTTCACTTGAAATTTTCGGATGGATCTGAACATTCGGTGGTTTTGAAAACAATAAGCTTCCAGTATTCATGGATTGTAATTTGTGTACAACATTTCATTCGAATCGCTTCATTCGTACCTGAGATATCGTATCCACAGACTCAGACACACACACAAACACACACACACACTCACACACACACACATACACACATCACCTCAAAAATGTACCATTCGTGATCAGGGGTGCTTGAAACGTGCTCCCCCTTCAAAAACTCTAACTTGAATTTTCCACCCTGTCACAATACTCTCCTTATATATTATATTATGTACTTTATAAGAAAATTAATATAAATAATCTTTGAATCAATTATCCACAGAAATATCAATAATAATAATGCTTTAATCTGAAGACCGTAATTAATATTATCCAGTCAAAAATATCAGTTAAATTTATTTTATGTACACTATATTATTTAAATCGGAAAATATTTAAGAAAAATCGGCTGCCGCATAAACGCATTGGATTTAATTCCGTTGTGACATCATATAATCCGTTAAATCCTAAGTGACATGATATAATTTTCTTCATATAAATTGGCGGAAAAAATATCGTCTTCATAATGGTATCTCTATTAAAGATTTATTTTTTCGTTTGTAATTAATATCTAGACAACCCCTGATTTTAGAAACTCGTGTGGGGCTATTTCAGAAAAGCGGGGCTATTTCAGTGTTACCCACAAAATTTCATGAAATTCAGTTCAGCTGTTCTGCGATGATGAGTCAAACGAACAGACAAACAGATTTTTAATTTTTTCTATATAGATTTTGACGATTTTTGCGAGGCATTTCTCAAAAAGATGCTGGATCTTTTTTTTCCGAATCATACCAAACTGTAGTCAGCACAATGGTAATCCACGAGCGAGTGAGTTATCTGCCTAATTTTGTGAAATTTGGTTCATTTGTTTTGCAGCTAGAGTGGACACAGTCAATTTTGGGCTGACAATTTCGTAAAAAAAGACTGGTTCTTTTATCCGGGAACGTACCAACATCTAATGAGCAGCAGGGTCACTCACAAATCCTTTCAATTAGGCTTTATTCAGGGAGTTTAATCTGGTTGGTTGTTGGTAACTGTAAGGAACGCTTGTTCTAGAGCTATTTTTATTATTTGCCTTGTTGAAGTCATTTGTGTTGTTTGCTCATGACAGCGGCTGCAGATCCAATTCTTCCTCGAGGTACTGTTTCTGCAGTGCAGTATAGAGATTACATTCTTATTCAATATATTCGTCCATTTCTTTGCATCCATGGATCTTGATGTCTTTCTTATAGTCAATGACAGGCGTGTTCACTGTGCTCGCATTGTTGGTCAGTACATGGAATCGGAAATACTGTTTCGTATGGAAGGACCATCGAGATTACCCGCTTTGAATCACATTGATCATGTATGGGACGTGCTTGGGAAATGTTTAAGTTCTCCCCCAACCGGTCATTGATGATATTTTCCTTGACATGAGTAGCAGAGGCCGTCCTTTCCCTATAGACAGACCTCCACCAATGAATTGTTTTGCCGCCCAAAATCCTATGTTTTATTTATATCTATTATTTAATTATTTATTTATAATGTATCTTTTATTATACCAAATGGTCTTTGAAAATTTCAATGAATTCGAATAAATTCTTTACTTTTTATTCGTTTTTTTTCTCTTTTTTGCTTAACTTTCGGACATGAGTGCATTATACACCTATTAATTTCTTTGAATTTGTCATTTCAGGGGATATATGTGATGACGGGACCGGAAACAACGGATTAGCCTGTGGATGTAAACCCGGTTTAGAATGCAGAGTGAGTAACAGTTCAACTTAACTTATATTTTTACTTTCTTATAATGTAAAATAAAACATCGTTTCCCAAATGTTTTTGATTTCGATAATTTTAATAGAAAAAATACGTGTTAAGAATAGAACTTACTGAGCATGTTACGAATAAATTTAACGCAATAATCGTTATATATATATATATATGTGTGTGTGTGTGTGTATCTGTGTGTATAATCACGAAACAATTGGCAGGTACAATAAAATACCAATTAAAAGTTCTACTACTTCACAAAATAGTAGATAGTATTCTCACACTGACAAATTTCACAATTCAATTCGATAACTTTTTAGTATATTCGAAAACTATCCAAAAATCGTCAGATTGGAGATAAATAGCCAAGAATGGCAACCCTTCTTTAATGTAATAGAAATGGCTGTCAGTCGAGGTTCTTTTTATGGGGAAGAGGATTCGTAGGTGAATATAATTCCCCATATATTAGTAAGTCAGACAGCATGTGGAGATCTTAATTTCATTATTTACAAAAACAATTCCCAAATGTGGAAAGACACTAACTAAAAAATTAGTCTCGGTTTTTGAATAATTTTAAACAAGACGTGCTGTATCACTCCAACTTCTTCCGAGTGGCCCAGAACTGAGTCCTGAGCCGTTGAAAATTCTAGCTGATATAATGATATAATCCCTTAATTCCTGTACTGTGCAGTGTTCTACTTCGCCCACTCATACAGGCGTAAACAGGTTCATGTACTGCTTCAGTGTATTACTACACTAGGTCATCTGCGTTTGTCACGTGGTCAAGCATCCGCTACCTGAGAATCTTGTGTGGTCTCAGAGGGCAGAGGAACATAAAAAAACAAGTGCAACCGTGCCATACTGTCTCTTGCTCTCTTTCGACCTTGATCAACATCAGAGAGGAATAAAGGCGTTTCCAGTGCCACTAAATATTGCTGCTTGGCAGTTGATACCGCTCTTACTTGCACTTTTTGCAGTTGAGTAGGCATCATCCTTCATGCTTAGGGAAGTAAAATTCGACGTCTTTTGTGCGAATATTTGGCACTAGTTCTTTTTCCTGTGGGAACATCTGCATTTGAATTTTCTAGTAATCTTTGTACAGTTGCATGAATAGCCATGGATCATTATTTTTCTAGTGAGAAAAGTTTCTTTGAAAAATGCCAGTAAATTGGTGTTGCTAAGGCCAAAGTCAGAACTTCCATTTTCGAACCAATATATTTGTAATCACCACATAGTCAAATTCATAAAATAAAACACAAAATATGTCCAGAAAAATCTAATTTTACTGCGACACTCTTTTCTTGGAGACAGGCAATATGCAACAAAATAAATTTATTTATTCATAAAACCACCCAAACTTAAGACTACACATCCTGGACTGTACTAACTTTTTTGTGGTCTATAATATGGGACTTTAGCGGTGAATATCTATAATTTAGGAACACAAGTTCCCAGTCAGTTCCAGAATCTCAAACCGTTTTTGTTTACCGCTTCACCACGATAACTGTTCTTTACAATAAACCATTAGATCTTATATAACGAGGACGGGAAACTGTCAATGTTATTATTAATTCAACTCATTCTTTCATGAAAAGTTTATAAATTTCCTGAAATCATAATGCATCCACTACCTGAGCATGCTTCTGTCCGAATTCAATGCCTCGTAAACATCCTTTCAAGTGCTTTAATTGTATGGTGTCTTTACAGATCATTTATTTCTTATACTTCTTGATAGTTGGAGTAAGATTTCTATACTATCAAGTAATGTTTTCTACCGAAGTAAAGAAGTATATATCAATTCCTACAACATTTCGCGGGATATCATTCGAGCGTTGTATTAGAGGTTCCTTTAATTGCTCACACTTAAATTACTTACATATGTTGCAGCGTTTAATTTTTTCCAATACCTGCATCCATGAATACCCGGAAAAGGATTTGCTTAGCTCTCTTTTTACACTAATATATTCCAAGATCTCCTTCGTGAATTCTATCTAACATATCACTTTCCCTTTATTAGCAAGCCATTAGATACTCTTTGTGTATTTATTATGAACATGCAGCCTCCTAATTTCCCATCCGTTTTAAATTGGATTAAGCAAAGACTGCAACTGGTCAAATTTTGTAGTTTCCATTTTAAACTTATCAGGCATTTCCTCTGTAATATACAATGTCTTCGTAATGAAATCCACATGAACTTGGATCAATTCTTCATGTTCAGTTTTTCCAGTTCCGTGTATATACGCCCTTGTTCACCTGCAATTGCCAATTTCTTGCCACTTGTGTACATCATCTTAAATCGATATTTCAAAAGCCGAATAAAATGTCTTTGAAGTCTTATTGGAACATATGATAAACATTTCTGCCTCGATGAATTAAGAGTTTGTGGCAAGTTTCTAAAATTTTTTCCCGACCATAGGCAATGTTGTTTGTTGTACTTCAACTTCTTTTTGAGTGTCTTCCCAGTTACGTCAGCATTTTCTTCGTTCGAGCTACTTCTTTAACAATTTACAACATAGCTAAAAAGTGCTTATGACTTTGTTCATTCTATTTATCTGTCAGTCTGTATGTCCGTTAGAACGATAACTCCCGTAAAAATGACTTTATCAAAATTAAATTTTAGTATAATTGTTCAGATGGTCAGTGGGATCTATGGTAATATAAATTAATAATATCACCCAATTAGTTTTGAACTGAACCCGAGTTGAAAAAATGAAATGAATTGAACCTTATGGGACCTAATTTTTGAAACATTTTTTAAACAAATTTAGAATTCACAAATTGCCTCAAAAGATTTAGGAAATATTCAAATTATCCCATAAAATTATAAAAAAAATTCTGCAAAATATATTCGGTAGTTTCTTAAATAAAAATTAAATTAATATTTACACCCATATCATATGAAGAGATCACGTGACTGACGTCATAATAAAATATGTCATCCATCTTGTGTCAAAATAGTGATATTTAAAGTTATTTTTAATTTATATTTAGTGTTGTAACCGTCCTCAATCCGCTTTATTTTTGCTTAATTTCTGCGCATATATATTCTGAAACAGCGGAATTACAATATATTTCTGTTTAAATGATTAATACTATCCACCATGTGTAAAAATCGGGATTTTTAAAGATCTTTTTAATTTATATTTAGTGTTGCATCAGTCTTAAAACTGCTTTATTTTTTTCCCGTGCATCTATATACTGCGATAACGCAAATACAAAATTGTGAGTTTAAATGATCATGATATTTTCATTATTTCTACAACGAAGCATGATTTTCACGCATGCAGAATACTAACATGATGGAGAATACTAAGATGTGAGATGAGTTGTATAAGGATTGATGAATTCCTTTAACCCAAATTATCTAGCTCTAGAGTCTGCAATATAGCTGATATGAATGAAATATTCATTGATTTTACGTAGAGAAACAGACGATTCTTTTTTTTTTCGATGAAAATTTAAGCATGGAGTACTTTTACCATGATTTTAAGTTTTTAAGTAAAATAAATTATTGTAGTATTGCGACAATTTTAAAAGTATCGCTGCTGAATGAAAGGAATGGAAATAAATGTATGAATGAAATTTTCACTGATTTTAAATACAGAGCCAGGCTATTCATATTTCGAAGACGTTATTTGAATAAAGATCATTTATCAAATTTTCAAATATAAAAAATTGTAGTATTGTGATAATTTTTAATATATCACCCCTGAATATATCGCATTTTAGAGATGTTTAAATAAAACTACACTGCAGTTAGAACGTGTTTCACAATCAATGCGTTTTGCATGATTGATCGTTCTGGTTGTTAATTTAGTATCACTTTGATCAATACAATATATTGACATTTTCGTCAATTTCAAAAATTATTTTTAAATTGCTCTTTACATACAATGCCTTTACTTGTTGACGTAAATGTTGCATTAACTAAAGATGTTTGCCCATATAACTTCCAAAATAGGTGTATAATGTTTTATTCCACTTTATTAAACAGAATCCATTATTAGTAATCTATAAAATTTTGCTCAATGAATATATATATATGAATATACTGAACTGTTTTTATCTTTGCAGCCTAGTATCTTCTTCAATCGATGCCAGAAGCCCAAATCCACCACAGAAGCTCCAACCTCATAAGCTTCAACCTAAGAAGCTCCAAACTTAACACGCTACAGCTCTTCAAATTAATTATGTACTTATTTGCAAATGTGCGTGTAGAATAAAATATTGTTGCAATGTTAGAATGATATTATTCTACTTATCCTTCACCATAACAGCCCAGAGTGATACAGTGTTATAGTTTACAGTACTGGTTTTGTGTATGCTTATTAGATATTATTTAAAATGCGAATATTAAGAGTCTTTCTACTTGAAATGAACAATGCGGGTTGCTCGAACATTTTATTGCATTTTTATAGCCGTACCATAGTTAGCACCATTTATATGTACTCAAAAACAGTTTTTAGTTTTTTTTATTTGCCGCCATATTGGTTCTGGGCCTTAATTTTTTTTTTTTTTTGCAGGGCCAAAAGTCTAGTTTTCTGGGGTTCGCAGAAATCATTATAACTCTATAACTATCCAAGATAACTAAACTTTTTCTCCTGAAAATAGGCGCTTTGCGCATTTAGAATAGGTATTTAAGTTCCATTTAGTTTTCAGTTTAACACGATTAAAATGGACTTACATTTAGCAAATATGAATGGCAAAATCGCCATTTTCAGGTGCCTATAACTCCAGAAAGGCTAAATACCAAGGACTAATATTTCATTTCCTCACAAACTATAGGAAGACAACTTTCAGTTTATTAATACAAAAATTCCATTTTTAAAAAACATTTCTACATTTTTTAACACTAAGCTTGCCAAACATTCAAGAAATATATATTTCAAGGACAAATAGCTTGAAAAGGGGATCTGATAAAAATTTCAAATTTTTGCATTAACTATTCATATGATACCCTATAAGAAGTATAAATTTTATTTTGAGGTTCAGTGTAGACTTAGTATTATATAAGGACACAAGATGTGGTAAAGAAACACTCTCAAGATAAACAAAATGTTGTGCATACAGGCAATCATTATGGGCAAATGTAATTTTATATACCATTAAAAACATTTATTTACATTACATTTTGAAATTTTATATCCTAAACATAATTTACTTGTCATAATGTATACAATATTTCACCCCCTAGCATTTAATCAAATTGTATTTGGTGTACATGTGTGCTCTTTCTACTGAATAATCGAATTTATTTGTCCTCCATTATTACACTGTATCATGTAGTAGTTTACCCGTCCTTTGTACGGAACATATAAAAAAACTTAAAATTTACATTTATGTTTAAATTCCCATAGTATTCTAAATGACATTCTCATTCAAAACATCCTGTTAAAATATTTAATTTAATTTTCCTAATTTCGGGGGCGGCAACTGCATTATTTATTATAGAGAGATACATTCCTGGATTGCAAGTTAATTTTCATATCAAAATTTTATCTGTACAAAGCTTCACTACCCATTTATTTCACTAAATGGATTCGGATTCAATTGAGCATACGCAATTTTGTTAAAAAAATACATGTAGAACACGTTCTACAAATTTCATTTATCTTTGACAAAAATTGGAACACGGGGGCGGCAACTACATTATTTAATATAGAGAGATATATTCCTGGATTGAAAGACATTTTCCATATCACCATTTTGTCAGTAGCAAAGCTTCACTACCCATTTATTTCACTTAATGGATTCGGATTCAATTGTGCATACGCAATTTTGTTAAAAAAATACATGTAGAACACGTTCTACGAATTTCATGTATCTTTGACAAAAATTGGAACAGATAGAAATTTTAAACAATAAAAATATCAATCTCATTTTGTTTTAAACAATAAAAATATTAATCTCATCACACACATTTCAAGTACATTTTTCTACACAATTTTAGTAGACTAAAGTCTTCATCTGTCCATAATTTTGGAAGTAAACATTTAGTTTCAATTCGGTTTTGCAACTGATGTAAGATCGGCCACACATTAAGCTACCATAGCCTTAGGGTAGGTCGGGTGGTCAGGGTCTTCAACACATGTAAGATATTGCATATAATAATGTAGAGCTGTAAAATCATTTGAGTAATTTTGTATATTTTTGTTCATTTGAATGTCCGCTGTCCTCGCAAGGTATTCAATGGATGATCAAATAAAATTTTGTATAAAATAATTTGCTGAATAGAGTAACTAAACCATTGCAGGTCATCTCAATATATTTCAATACTTATATCAAAATATCAACTAAGTTCTAGAATATTTCAAAATAAGTATTTTAAAACAATAAGACAGTTTAAGAACAATTGCATTATTATTACTTACTATACTTGTCTATATTAAAACAAGTATGATCACTCATGCATAAAGCATTGATTAAGAAACAATTTCCAACTCAAATGCAATGTTATTTAAACATCTCTAAAATGCGATACATACATCATTGACATATTTGATATTATTACAGTACTACAATAATTTATTATAATTCAAATCTTAAAACTTCTTCCAAAATGTGAACTTTATTCAAGTGGCGTCATCAAAATATACATCGTCTGTCTCTCTCTCTATGTAAAAGCAATGAATATTTTATTCATAAACTTTTATTCCAGACTCCAGACTTAAATAAAATATTATTTTCAACTCCTTGAGAGGTAATTGATCACTATATTTGTTTTATGAAATTATTCAACGATATTTGCTGACATTATATTTTAAAAAGATAATGACTTACTGACTTTATATTGAAGGAATAAATAATTCAGCAATTGTAAATCAGCCGTTCTCTTATAAACTAGTTTTAATTTTTTTTACTACCAAAATGTCTCAAGTTTGGAGAATGACCAATATAAAAACTATTTGGTGACGGATAAGAAAAACTTCATCACCGTATAAAAGCGAAAGTAACGTTAAAATACAACATACAGCTGTTTCGAGGATACGCTGGATCTCTTTAGCCAGTGCAAAAGAACCAACAAAGCCGAATTCCAAAAGCGGAATGGCAACGAAAGGAAGAAGCAGGGGTTTATAAACTCAAGACCTGGATCAAGAAAGAGTCAATCAGAAAGAATTATGAAGAATCGCCCAGCCAAACAAAAACGACCATGTGTCATATGTGTCGTTTTATAATTTTTAGTTTTTTTTAGGGGGGTGGGCTCATTTCTTGTTCTGACTTGACTCGTCTTGTCGGGATATTCCTGTTGTGTTTTCGGTGAACGCCAATATTGTATGATACTTGTCGTTTTCGATTAGCTGGGCGGTTTTTTATGCTGCTTTCTGATTGGCCCTCTCTTAATCCAGGTCTTGGGTTACAGAATTTCCTTGCTGTTTAATTTCGAGCTCATTACTCTTTTGGATTTCGGGTTTTTTGTTTCTTTTGCAATGACGAAAAGGATCCAGCGCATCCTCGAAACAGCTGTATGATGTATTTTTATGTTATTTGTGCTTTTATACGATGCTCAACTTTTTGTTAACCTTCCCACAAAGAGTATTGTACTTATTTATTTATTTGATACCTAGTAAAATGAAGGTCGATCATAGTGCAGTTTATAGGCTATGTCGATATAGTAATTCTTAACCAAACTATCTTGTGAAGAATCTTGTGGTATCCAGAACTATGATAAAAACCTTTAAATTTTAAGAGCGACATAAATGACAATTTTAATTAATGCAAATTTTGTCCGGATTACAGCAATATCAATTTTCAAGGAAGCGTATTGAAGGTATTGGGTCGCAATCTCTAAATAATTTTTTGCATGTACTTGATTAAGGGTAATAGATATTTACTAGACGAATATCCGTTGAAAATCAATGGTCTCTAATAAACAAGCCCTGAAAAATGTAAATTTTTAAATAATTTGCACTTCACATTTATTCGGCAAATCGAATGTTTTGGTGTGCAGATTCCCTAAAGAAGAAAATATTGGAAAACTTAAATTGCTCACTTCTCCCTTTCAATCTATTTGCTCGTATACCAAATTACTGTCCCTATCTCATCTCGAAGCATGCTTTATTATAATTACCTTTTCGAACGTTTTTCTGTGGAGCACACCAAATGAGCATGTTTGAAAAACTGTTTGTCTTGGGATGATTAATCCATATACCGTCCAGATTATTGGTCCATATACCGGATATCAAGCTTCTCTCACGTTTGAAAGGAAATGTGTATCATTTATTCATCTGAAAATCGAACATGTTGATGTGCTACACATCCTAAAATAGTAAATAATGGAAATATGAAATTGCACACTTTCTTCCTTTCGAACTATCTACACTTATACCAAACTATCTACACTTATACCGCTTATCTCGGTCCGTAGCAAACAACTTTATCATTTCCCCTTTCGAACGTTTTTCTGTGGAATACACCCATAAATGAACATTTTTTAAAACTCTGTTCGTGTTAGGTTTTTATCAGATGACTGGCCCATTTTCCAAATATCAAGCCTTTATCACATTTAAAAGGAAGTGTGTCTCATTTAGTAGGAAAATCGTACATATATGTGTGCAGCACCCCCTAAAGTCGCAAATATTGGAAATCTGAAATTGCGCACATTCTTCCTTTCAAACTATCTACCTGTACACTAAATATGAAGTCTCTATATTATCGCGAAGCATGTTTTCGTTTTCATTTCAACATTCGAACTTTTTTCTGAATAGCTCCCCCATAAATTGAACATTTTGATTTGTTTTATCAAATGATTCACCTATCGAATGTTTTTGTGTGGAGTACGCTTCCCCTTAAATATGGATTTTTGAAAACCCGTATTTATCCTGGGTTTTTTTATCAAATGACTTGTCCATATAATAAATTTCAAGCGCACATTTTATAGCAGGCAATTTTCATTTGTTTGTCAAATCGAATATTTTATTGTGCAGCAGACCCTACAATAACAAATGTTGAAAATCTGAAATTGCACACTTTCTTCCTTTCCAACTAGCAATCAGTATACCAAATTTGAAATCTCTAACTCATCGCAAAGTATGGCTTTTTATATAATTTCTCCTTTCGAATGCTTTTGTGTAGAGTACCCATCCCCTTAAATGTACATTTTTGAAAAACTCTATTCTTCTTGGGTTTTCTATCACATGAATCACCCATATAACAAATATCAAAGCCTCACGTTTTAAAAGAAGCGTTTCTTCTTTATTCGGAAAATCTAATATTTTGGTGTGCGGCACCCTTAAAAGTAGAAAATATTGGAAAACAGAAAATGTACATTTTCTTCTTTCCAAACTATCTACCGGTACATCAAATTTGAAACCTATGTCTCTTCCCAAAGCATGTATTTTGTTCAATTCACCATTCGAACGTTTTTATCTGGAGCACCCCCTTAAACCTCCATTTTTGAAGATCAATATTCATCTTGAATGCATTCATCAGTTGGTCAGCCCATCAGAAGTCCTCTTCAAAACACCTTTTCAAACTGTCCAACTGTGCACCAAATTTCAAATTTCTAGTTCACTTCAGGCTGAACATTTTACAATTTTCATTCAATTAAAAATTAAATTGTTTGGCATCCCCAAATTAGCAAGTATTAGAAAGCTGAAATTATACACGTTATTGCTATCAAACTATCTATCCTTACACCAATTTTAAAGTCTGTATCTCGTTGCAAAGTCCATTTTACTATCATTTTACATTTGGAATGTTTTGATGTGGAGCGCATATAAAATGAACAATTTAAAATTTTTTAATGATTTTCTGCTCAAGTTTTATCGATTGTTTGACCCCGTGTGTTAAATTTCAAGTCTTTATCTCTCAATTTACAACTCAAACATTTTGGTGTGGAGCATCCTCCTCTACTGAACATTTTTGAAATATTCGATTTTTCCAGAGGGTTTTATTAAACGATTGACTTGTGAACCAAATTGCAGGACTCTATCTCACATAAAAAGGCGTTCTCCATTTATTCGACAAATCGGACATTTTGGTGTGCAGAACCCAGTAAAGATGAATATATTGGAGAACTTAAATCGCGCACTTCTTCTTTTCGAACTCTCTAGGCTTACACCATGTCTCTATCTCATCCCGAAGCCTACTACTTTATAATTTCCCATTTCGATTTTGAAAGATTTTAATTTATTTCTAATGCAAAACGCATCGAAACATCTGCCAATCAGTAGCCAAGTGTCTTTGTCGTACAAGGAAATGAACGCACGCATTTTCAAACAAAGGTAACACATTTTAGTGCAATTGCAATTATAAATCTTTATGTTAAGCTAACTATAAAAAGGGTAAGAGCATTACAGAAGGCACTTCAGTTATCTTTAGCTGTTTCAAAATGAGTCGAACATTGATCATCTGCTGTGTTTTAGCTCTGGTAAGTAGTATTTTATGAGAAAAATGTTCTTTTTATTGTATAAACTGGATAATTTGGATAATTTGAACACTATTTTTTGTATTTGTCCAGGAAGAATTAACATTGTATCAGGGTTTTTTAAACACGACGGAAGCACACAATTATTCAGGAATCAAGTTGTCGGTATATGGCATTTTTGGACCGAAAAATTATGTTGGAAACAGACAAATATTCAGAACACATATACAAGCATAAATCAATGGTTTAATTTATGTAATTATTTTTAATAATTTTAACGAATGTAATATTTTTCAATAATTATCATCGAAATATTTTTGCAGACGTTTTCGTTTATATAGAGGACTAGCAGCATACCCGTTCTTCGTACGGAGTATTTAATATAAAGAAACTTATAATTTGCAATCATGTGTAAATTCTGTCAAATGATTAAATTTATTGCTCCTAAAGAGAAGTTTAAGAATATATGTTCTCACTATGCAAAATTATCTTCACTGGCAGATCTGAAGAATAAAACATCCTGTCCCCTTTTGTAAGCAAATTTACAAAAAAAAAAGCAATTGAATCAATATGTGCAATCCCGTACTACTTATATTGTCGCAGATTAGAAAATATGCCAGTGTATTAGTAGAAGATTACCCGTATTACAATACTAGCAGCATACCCGTTCTTCGTACGGAGTATATAATATAAATAAACTTAAAATTCACAATCATGTGCAAATTCCTATAGTATACTTAATGGCATTTTTAATCAAAATATTCTGTTAAAATATTTAACATAATGCTCCTAAAAAGAAGTTAAGGAATGGCTCGTTATTCAAATGTTTTCGTTATTTAATGTTCTCGTTATTCAAAATTATCTTCACGGGTAGATCTGAAGAATAAAATATCCTCGCCTTTTTTGTAAGCAAATTTATAAAAAGTATGGAATTGAATCAATATATGCAAAATAATAGCGTATTGTATGGGACCCGTACCACTTATATACGCGAATATTAGAAGATATAACCTGTATTAGTGGATTACATATATAAATTGAAAATATCAATAAATCCGTAATCTTTAAACCAGTAGGCAGTAATTAATTCCAATATGTGCCCACATGAAAGTGCTAAAATTATATGGGAAGATAAACCCATACTACTTAAAATGTCATAGATTAGAAGATATGTCCTAGTGTTAGTAAAATATTACCCGTATTATATTTAGTTTGAAAAATTTTTGCCAATATATAATAGATTACTTAATAAATTAAAAATATCAATAATCCCCATGATCTTCATACCGGAAGGCTTGATTCCAATATATGGCTATATGCATGTACTAATTATATTCTCTTACATTAGAAGATATACCCGTGCATTTGTAGAAGATTACTCGTACAACGTACAATATATGAGTTTCAACAATTTTTGCCGCAATAAAACAATGCCATAAGAAATTGAAAATATCAATAATCTCTGAATCAATAATCCACGAAAACATCAATAATAATAATGTTTAAACATGAAGATCGTAATTGATATTATCCAGTCAAAAATACGATGGCAATGAAATTTATTTTATATACATATCTTCATCATTAAAATAGGAAAAGATTTAATAAAAATCTTCTTCCTCATAAACACATTAAATTTAAATCCGTTGTTAAGCGACATGTTATGATTTGCTTCAAATAAATTGGTAGTCAAAATATCGTCTGAATATCTCTAATGATGGTTTGGCGACATTTTAAAAGATCGCCAAATTTATCGCCAAGTGGAACTGTAGAACTGACAGTCCCACTTGGCGATAAATTGACGAACCATCATCAAAATATTATCTCCTAAAAAAACACAATTTCGTTTATTTAGGGCAATTTATCAATTTCAAAATGTTTTTATGGATTTATAAATATTTTTATCAATTTGGTGACATTTTAAAAATTCGCTAAATGGGTTACTAAGTAGGGCGGTTGGACTGACAGACAAATGCTAACGAAACACCATTTCAGTACTTTCTTTTAACAAAACAAAATAAAATTCATTGATTTACGTCATTTTTATCAATTTGGGGACATTTCAATCAATTTGGCAACTTTTAAGAAATTTGCCAAGCTAGCGATATTCAGCCAAATTCGCAGCTTTAAATTCGCAAATCGGAATAAAATATCGCGATCCAGTTTATATATACTAAATGAAAACACTAAAATATTATTAGAAGATATACCCATTCTACTATTTTTCTGTTTAAACAATTGGATAAATGAATTTATTGGTTAAACAGAATATGAGTTTATTAGCTAAACACAATATATAAGCTTAAAATCTCTTTGCTAAAATACATGAAAGTGATGTATGCAGTTCGCAATTAATATAATTAAAAAAAAATCAAACCGTTCATTTATAAGATATATTTTAATATCCATTTATTTATTATTAAAATCGAAAAAATAATAATAATCATTAACAAACACATTTAATTCCATTCCTTTACCGAGCAACATGATATAAGATAGAATCTTCCTCATAAAATGCAAAATTAAATAACCATTTTAATTTCTTTATACTTCTATAATCGTTGAGTAAAAGCTTGTGAAATATAAAACATGGAGGTAGATTTTTCCATTTAAATTCATGTTTCAAACAATTCATGCTTTCAGATAGTGACTATTTAATGCAAAAATCCTGCATCAAACTCAAAAATAAAGTTTTAATTCTCTTTGACGCTTTAAACAAACGATTTTTATCCCTTCCGTTTGGATAAACCACGGAGTTGGAGAGTAGAATATCCTATAAAAAAGTTCCGTTTTTCATTAATATCTCGACAACCCCTGGTCTTAGAAACTCGAAACTTGGGCAAAATTTATGGGGGGCTATTTCAAGGCCACCCACAAAATTTGATTAAATTTGGTTCAGCCGTTCTCTCGTGATGATGAGACAAACGAAAGTTTCATTTTTTACTAATATCTCGAGAACCACTGGTCGTAGAAATTCCAACCATAGACTAAATTTTAAGTGGGGCTATTTCTA